>CM053790.1:687561788-687864288 GCA_028749045.1 Cupressus sempervirens
GTACAAGCATTGCAGGAGGAGCTCTGTAGAGGAGCAACTGTGGCCGTAGGTGATGAAAGTGAAGATGGCAACAAAGAAGATGAAATGGGACCAGAAGGGAAATTTGATAGGGAAGTTCTAAATCATTTAGAGGAAAGGCTTTTTAGGTCCATTACTAAGTTTGGGAAAAGACCTACAATTAAAGTGGGTGTATTTTCAGGAAATCTGAAACTAGATGAGTTGATTGATTGGATCAATGAACTGGAAGAATACTTTGAGTATGAGGATATCAGGGACCCAGATAGGGTTAAGTTTGTAAATGCCAAACTGAAAGGCCATGCGAAAATCTAGTGGCAATAGGTTCAATTGGAAAGAAACAGAAGAGGAAAGGAGAAGATCACAAGATGGGATCACATGGTGGACAAATTGAAGAAGCAGTTCATTCTTATGGACTACGAGCTTGATTTGTTTAAGAAGATGCATGGGTTAAATCAAGAAGGAAGATTAGTCCAAGAATATACAAAGCAATTTTATCAACTCTTGATTAGAGCGGGGCATGCAAAAGCAAATAAGGAGAAGGTTTCTTGTTATATCAGTGGGTTGCAACCTAGCATCCAGGAAGAATTAAGTCTGGTAAGAATGACCAGTGTTGAAGAGGCATACCAATTTTCCCTACAAGTTGAAAAGAAGCTGAATAAAAGGTTTGAAGGAAGACAAAGAGGGCACAGTCAAGGAGGAAGGGGAAGCAGTAGATCATCTGGAGGTTGCAGTGAAACCCAAAAGAAAAATGAAGATGTGGGTACTAGCAAGAACTAGAGGAATGATGGTTTCAACCACTCCCATGATCAAGACTTTGGAAGTCAAAGAGGAAGAGGTAGAGGATGTGGAAAAGGAAGACGAGGCTTTCGTGGTACCTATTTCCATTGCAATGAAGAAGGTCATCGTGCCTTTGAATGCCCTAAATGACAAGGAAGGACAGATAGGAGAGCTGAGGGCCAAGCTAGGGTTACTCATGTGAATGAGGATGCGCAATCATCACATTCAGAGGATGCAGAAAGAGGAGAGACCTTGGTAAATGAAAGAGTCCTACTAAGTGGTGAGATTGAACCAGGACAATGGAGGAGTTTGTTCCGTACCAGATGCAAGTGTGAGGATAAATGTTGTGACGTGATCATTGATGGTGCTAGCACTGGTAACCTAGTATCAGAAGAAATGGTCTCTAAACTAAAGCTCAAGAGGGAGAAACATCCCTAGCCCTATCAGATTGCTTGGGTAAAAGATTATCATAAGGTCCTGGTAAGTGAACAATGTTTAGTGAAATAAAAAATTGGGAGTTACCATGATGAAGTTCTCTTTGATGTTATTTCAATGCATGTTTGCCATCTATTGTTGGGTAGACCATGGCAGTTTGATAGACATGAAGTACATGATGGACATGCAAACACATACTCTCTGACAAAGGATGGAGTTGGCCACAAATTGAAGCCCATGAAAAAGGAAGGTGAAAAGGTATGTAGCAGTGCTAGGATTTGTCTTGTTAATGGAAGGAAGTTTTTAGATGGCATAAAACATCAGCATATGTGATATGCTTTGATTCCTAGAAAAGATAAAGATGGCAGTAGTGAAATACCACTTGAAGTTTCAAATTTACTAGGGGAGTTTGGAGATATTATCTCTGATAATGTTCCAAATGGATTGCCACCAGTAAGACAAATTGGTCATCAGATAGATCTAATTCTAGGAGCTAGTTTTCCTAACAAGGCTGCTCACAGGATGACTCCTACTAAAATAGAGGAGCTAAATAGACAGGTTCAAGAGCTATTGAGGAAGGGCTTGATTCAAGAGAGCTTGAGTCCATGTGCAGTACCTATAGTACTTGCACCAAAGAAGGATAGAGAGTGGAGGATGTGTATAGATTCTCGAGCTATAAATAGGATAACCATCAAGTACCAGTTTCCTTTGCCAAGGATGGATGATCTTATGGGCTGCTTGAGTGGAGCTCAGTACTTCACAAAGATAGATCTGAAGAGTGGTTATCACTAGATATGGATTCAAGAAGGAGATGAGTGGAAAACAACCTTCAAGACCAAGGAGGGTCTTTATGAGTGGTTAGTCATGCCCTTTGGATTGATGAACGCCCCAAGCACCTTCATGCGGCTCATGAATGAGGTACTTAAGAAGTTCTTGGGAAAATTTGTTATTGTTTATTTGGATGATATTTTAATTTTCAGCAAGACTTTGGAAGAAAATTTACTGCATATTCGTAGTGTCCTTGAAAGGCTAAGGGAAGAGAAACTGTTAATTAATCTGAAGAAGTGTATCTTTGCAAAAAGGGAGTTAGTCTATTTGGGGTTTGTTATATCACCCGAAGGTCTCAAAATGGATCCAGAGAAGGTAAAATCCATCTTGGAATGGCCTACTCCAAGGTTTGCTACTGAGGTAAGATCATTTCATGGTCTGGTTAGTTTTTACAGGAAGTTTATTAAGAATTTCAGTGGCATATGTGCACCCCTAACTGATACAATAAGAGGGGATAGAAAAGAGTTCAAATGGACTACATCAACTGCGAGAAGTTTTGAATTGTTGAAGAATGAAGGTGACAGAACAACTTGTGTTGGCACTTCTAGAGTTTAGAAAAGTGTTCCAGGTAGATTATGATGCTAGTGGCAGTGCTATTAGGGTTGTATTAAACCAAGAAGGTAAGCCTATTGCATATTTTAATGAAAAATTGAATGATGCAAAGAAGAAGTATTCTATTTATGATCAAGAGTTCTATCCAATAGTTTAGGCCTTAAAGAAATGGAGGCATTATTTATTGCCAAAGGAATTTGTTTTGTATACTGATCATCAAGCATTATAGTACCTAAATAGCTAAGGTAAAATGAATCAGAGGCATATGAAGTGGGTAGAGTTCTTACAGAGCTATACATTTGTGTTGAAGCATAGAAGTGGAAAATCTAATAGGGTTGCAGATGCACTAAGTAGGAGATAGTTGTTACTTATAGTAATCCAGGTTGAAGTAGTTGGGTTTGATGAACTCAAGAATTTGTACCCCGAGGATCCTGAATTTGCTGAAGCATGGAAAGCTTGTAAAGAACCTGTTGCTATAGATAGAATCAAGTGGTTAGACTATTTGATTTAGGATGGCATGTTGTTCAAGGGTAGTCAATTGTGCATTCCAAGGAGTTCCATGAGGGAAAATTTGATTAAGGAGAAACACAGTGGAGGGATGGCAGGACATTTTGGTCAAGATAAGACCATTATTTTTGGCCTCAAATTTCACAGGATGTGAAAAAGTTTGTAAGAGTTGCTAGGTTTGTCAAGTTGCCAAGGGGTTCAGTCACAATACTAGCCTATATCAGCCATTACCTATTCCATCAAGGCCATGGGAGGACATAAGTATGGATTTTGTTCTTGGATTACCAAGGACACAAAGGGGTAATGACTCAATATTTGTGGTGGTTGATAGGTTCTCCAAAATGGCGCATTTCATTCTATGCCACAAAACTCATGATGTTGTTCATATTGCAGACTTGTTTTTCAAAGAGGTGGTAAGACTACATGGTCTTCCAAGAAGCATAGTTTCTGACAGAGATACTAAATTTGTGGGGTATTTCTGGAGGACATTGTGGAAAAAGTTAAGAACCGACTTGAAATTCAGTTCCACGCATCACCCATAGACTGACGGCCAAATAGAAGTGGTAAATAGAAGTTTGGGCAATTTGTTGAGATGTTTAGTTGGGGATAAGCCCAAGGGATGGGATTTGATTCTACCACAAGCAGAGTTTTCTTACAATAACTCTATAAATAGGAGTACTGGAAAATCACCATTCCAAATTGTATATGGGAATAGCCCAAGGACTGTACCAGAGTTGAGGAAGATAGAACAAGGGGAGAGGACAAGTGCTGAAGCTGAGGAATTTGCTGAACATATCAAACGTCTACATGAGGAGGTTCAAGCACACATTACCAAGATGAATCAAGAGTATAAAGCTAGGGCTGATCAAAGGATAAGACATAAGGAATTCCAAGTAGGGGATCTAGTCATGGTGCACTTACAAAAAGAAAGATTTCCAGTCGGTACTTACAACAAGCTGAAAATGAAAAAATTTAGCCCCTGCAAAATTTTGAAGAAACATGACTCAGGAAATGCATATGAGGTGGAGCTACCAGATGGTATTAACATTTCTCCCATTTTCAACATTGCAAATTTAATAGAGTATCATGATGATGGTGCAGATGAGGAGCTAGTGTTAGAGCCATGTCCAATTCCTGCTTCTAAGAAGGAGGAGATAGAAGACATTCTAGATCATTGTGTGGGTAGGAGTACTAGAAACATGTAGTATGAAGAGTATTTGGTCAAATGGAAAGGACGATCGATCGAGGACTCAACTTGGATTTTAGCAGCTAAGGTTTCCTATTTGGGATTTCCTCTACCATTCATAAAGTGATAGGGTCACTTTTCAATCTACCCTGGGTGTTTGATGCAGGAGCATCTAGAGGTATAAGGGTAAATCCTGTGTCACCCAAAAAAAATGTAATTAGACTTAGTTTCTATTTCATGTGTTTTCATTTTTGGATACCCATTTGGGTCAAATAAAGGTTCCAACTCTCATAGTTCCACTATCAGTGTGTTAGAAAATCTCAAAAAAATAGGAGCATGTATTTACACCATCATTTTGGTAAACTAGAAGGTGTGAATTGGCTAGATAAATGTAATTGTGATTTAGAGCATTCCAAAAAAAGAATCAGGTCAATAGGCCCCACGGTTTGAAAGTTATTGCAATTTTTTGGGTTTTTGAGACCTCCTAAGAATGCTTTAAAGTTAGGTTAGGGGCATTAAATGACCTCAAAAAGGGCCAAAAAATGGGGATGAGTGAAGCTTGTCCATAGGGATATAGAGTACTTTGAGAGCTTTCCAAAAATGTAAACAGTTCATCAATCGAAGCTACGGTTCAAAAGTTATGCCTCCTGGATGTTCGGTTACCATTTCTGGATTCTTCTAGATTTGTGCCAACTTCTATCACAGCTTCTAAAACCTTCTATTTGGTCAGTGGATGCCTACTAGAACTTTACTCCTAGTCCTTAACCCTCTGGGGTCTATTTAAGGAGATTTCTGGCATTGTAAAAGGCAGTTCAGAGTGGAGTTTGAGAGGAGGTACTGAAAGGAGAAATCATCTCCATATTTATGCTATTGTAATCCCTTAGGGCATGTTTTAAAGTTTATTTTCTCTGTACTGAATGTACTAGCTCATTTTTTAGTTAATATAATTTTCCTTTTTCTTTTGTGTCCATTCTATTCTTGGGTTGTGTCCACATCATACATTTTTTTAATTCTTTGGCGTTATTGTCAAAAAGGGGGAGAAAGAGATACTCAAAAAGAGTTATTGGTGAGATAAATGTACTAAATAGACAAAGAGATACTATAAATAAAAGTCATATAACTTAGGTAAATACCTTGTGTATATTGTATGGGGGAGTCATATGCAAGGAAGCCATGTATATTCAACAGAATCAGTTGTCAGTATGTCAGATATTGTATATAAGTTCTGACTCATAAGTGTTTTTGTCACTAATGCCAAAGGGGGAGATTGTTGGAATTATGATATATTTATCATTAGTCATAACACTTATTCAATTTTTAATGCTTACCGAGCTCATCACCTAGTCTTTAGTTCACACCGAACATTCAGTGGTTACCTTATAAATTCTGTAGGAAAACAGTTGATACCGAGCATTCCTTTGGAAACTGAGCATATGGGTAGTTTAGCAGTATTTACCAAGTTCACAGTGGTTACTGAGTAGAACAATGTTCCCCAAGTAGTCAGTGCTCACCGAGTCATCAAAAGAACTTAATTTTTACCGAGTGATCAAGGTAAACAAAGAACTTAGTGTTTACTGAGTGATCAAGGTAAACAAAGAACTTAATATTTACCGAGTGATCAAGGTAAACAAAGAACTTTGTGTTTACTGAGTGATCAAGGTAAACAAAGAACTTAGTGTTTACCAAGTGACCAAGGTAAATGAAAGATTCAGTGACTAACAAATAATTAAGGTAAATGAAGGAATTAGTATTTACCAAGTGAAGAAGGTTATCAATGGATTTAGTTTTTACCGAGTGACACAATATTCACCAAGTCACCAATGGTTACCAAGTTCCAAGCTACTTAGAATGATTAGTATGGACCGTGCCTCTACTCTTACCAAGTGCATGATGATGCAGTGTATTGTAGTGGATGTCGAGTATCAAAAGGTCACCGAGTCAGTTTGTGGAACCTGAGTTTTCTACCACCTAGCCGACTCAGTAATACTTGTTCACTTGTATTTGGCTGACCTTGCCAATGTAACTATTGGATTGGTATATATCATGTGAAATGACGAAATGCTAAATAGTTGATGATGATGTGTTGCAATATTTTGAGAAGAAGGAAAGCAAATCACCAGTAGAGTAGAGGAATACAATAAGGTCAACATTGAAGCAAAAAGGATATATTCATCACATCAGGTGATCAGAGTGCAAACAATCTTATCAACAATTAGTTGTAATTAGATCCATTGCTTTATCCTAATAGGTGAATCAGATTTCTAAATCCTCTAACAAGGTAGACTTAATAGTCTTTTGTAAATCTCCTAACAGAGTCCATACTTCATTGTATGTTTTTAAATCCTTTAACAAGGTGGATCTAGCAATCCTACTTACTCCTAACAGGGCAGATCATCAGAAGTGATCATTATAAGCCTTAACTGGCCAACTTTATACTACTATATTGAAGTTTTGTGGGTATCATCCCCACCCCAGTTTTACTTTCTAATTGGAAGGTTTCTGGGTCACCAAATCTATGTGTTCATGTGTTACAAATGTTTATCTTTTCATGCATACAATAGTTTAGATGGATGAATGGTAAAAATATTATTATGTAGAATAGAGTTAAAGTTTTAGAGTTACTGATTCACCCCTCCCCTCTCAGTAACCTTGTTAGTCTTGATTATTTCCAATAGGAAAGGAGTTTCTCAAAGGTATGAAGTGTGAGCATATGTGTTTTTTTATAATCCTGAGAGATGGTGAAGAAGAAGTAGAAGAGATATGTGCAGAAGTTACAATTTTTTTGTTAGAGTTTCCCAATATTGTATATGATGGATAACCCCATGTGAGAAAGATCAATCAACCGATGGACTTGATCTTAGAATCTAATTTTAAAAAGAAGGTATTGGATGGAATAAAACTAGGAGAAAGTAAAGAGTTAAATAAATAAGTGCATGAGTTGTTGTGGAAAGGGTTTATTTGATGAAGTCTAAGTCCATGGTTGTATAAAAAATATTACCACCAAAAAATAATGGAGAAGGGAGAATTTTTATATTATCTTGAGCTATCAAAAAAATCAAAATCAAGTATTGATTTTCATTTCCATAGATGCATGATATTATGTACTACTTGAGTGGAATTGTGAATTTCACAAAGCTAGATCTAAGGAATGGGTACCATCAAATTCACATAAGAGAAGGAAATGAGTGGAATAATTCCTTCAAAACTAGGGAATGATTGTACAACTGCTTAGTCAGGTCTTTTGGGCTAACCAATCTAGTAAGAAATTTCATGAGGCTCATGAATGAGGCATTGAAGGAGTTTCTAGGTAAGTTTTTCATTATTTACCTAGTTGATATATTGATCTATACTAAGAAAATGGAGGAGAATTTGGTGCATATTCATACAGTGTTTGATAAGTTGAGGAGGAGAATTTATTGATAAATTTGAAGAAGTACAATTTTGTGAAGAAGGAGTTTTTGTACTTGGTATTTTTAGTATTAGTAGAAGGTTTACAAAATGGACCTTGAGAAAGTGAAGGATATTCTCAAATGGCCTACTCAAACAAGTGAAAAAGAGGTAAGATATTTTCATGGACTAGCTAGTTTTCATAGAAATTTTCTCAGAGGTTTTAGTAGTATTTGTGGACCCTTGATTTAAAATAAATAGAGGGGAGAGGAAATAATTTAAGTGGACAGTAGGCATAAATAAGAGTTCTAAGATATATTGAAATAGAAAGTTAAAGAGTAGCCAATTTAAGACTTCTAGAATTTAATAAGGTCCTTTGAGTAGACTGTGATGCTAGTCATACTATAATAGGAGCTATTTGCAGATAAGAAGGTATACCTATTTCTTATTCCTATGACAAGTTGAATGATTCGAAAAGGGAATATTTCATTTTTATCAAAAAATTTATGCTATAATTTAGGCATTGAAGAAGTGAAGATGTTATCTTCTTCATAAGGATTTTGTTTTGTACACACATAATCAAGGGTTTAAATATTTGAATAGTCAAGGAAAATTGAACCAAAGGCATTTGAAGTGGGTTGAATTTTTTTAGAGTTAAATAGTTGTTTTAAAACATAAGAGTGGGAAGCCCAGTATATTTTTAGATTCTCTTAATAGAAAAAAATTTCTTTTTTAGAGATGTAGACTAAGGTGGTTGGGTTCAAGGAGCTCAATAATTTGTATCCAAAGGATCCCAATTTTGGAGAGGTTTAGAAATATTGTACATAATATGTTACACTTGAGAGAATTAAGTGGTTGGATTTTATAATCTAAGATAATTTTTAATCCCTAAGTCATGTTGTCTATTAGATTCAAAAACTTAGTCATTCACAAGGTATGATTATTTGATTATCACTATGAGTAAGTCATTATATATAGACCAGGAAAAGGAATGAAGACTTGTAAAAAGTCAAGTGTGGAGTTGTAGTTAATATTGAGCATGCTAATGTTTATCAAGTAATAACATAATTTTTATGATATTCAAAGGTCACAATAGATGTCGAGTTAGTGAGAGTGATCTAATTCATACTAAGCTAGTGAAGGTCGAGGGACAACATGAAGAAATAGTTTATGTCAAGCACTAGGATGTTGTAAGTGTCAAGAAATAAAGCTTAAATTTGTATTGGAATGACACTAAGATCTATGTTAACCATGTTTTTCAAGCCAAAACTATGTTTTGGAGATTGAGGAGTTAATCAAGGAGGTGATTACACATTTTTTTGAGGAACATTTTCCCTAGGAGGGAGATTAAGCCAATAAAAAAAATTATGAGTATAAGTGGCAAAAGGACTAATTCTAAATCATTTATTTAGATCTAGAAGCTTCACTAAATAACCTATTTAAGAAGCTGCTATGACCTAATTCAATGAGGTTAAGAAGATTCTAGCTTGTGTGTGAAGTGTCAAGGATTAAATGTATGCAAGGGTGAAGGTTGATAACACAAAGTATAGAGACTAAGAAAAGAAGTGAAGTATAGAGATATGAAATATATAATATTATAGATGTGATCAATTTGTGAACATAGGAGATCTATTATCAACATATTAGTGCAAATAGAAGAATCAAGTACTGATACATTTTAACAGGTGTAATAAGGGTTTATATTTCTTAAAAAAGTGGTCCTAATAGACATTTGTAGTTATCTTAATAGATTACTTACTTAGTTGTAAGGTTGAATCCTTTAATCAAGGTAGACTAAATAAGTCTTGTAAGCTCTTAATAAGGAAGACCTATCATAGGGTAGATCATCAGAAGTGATCAAACTTGTAGCCCTAATAGGAAAATTTTATTGTTGAAATAGTGATGATGTGTGGATATTAGCCCCACTATAGTTTTAACTTAAAATTGGAGGGTTTCTTCATAAAAAAATCTCTGTGTTCATGTTGTATGAGTTAGTTTATGTTTTTGTGAGTTATTCAAGATATTAGGTGTTAGATCCAATTATATATTGTAGTAAATATTCATTTAATATTCATTGTAGTAAAGTGTTAAATTTTTTGGGACCTTGATTCATCCCCACCCTCTTAGTATCTCACTTTCCTTATTAGATTTAAAAACAATTGGTACCAAAGTATTGGTTCTCTTATCAAAATATTAATCACTTGTGGTACAAGATCTTGGAGATGAAAGCCTATAAGATGGGAAAGACTATTGAGAAAATAAATCATCATTTGCATATTGCCTTGGAATAGGTCAAGGTTGATAAAGAGGAACTAAGGAAGTTACTAGATCAAAGGAAGGAGATGGAACTCAAGAAAAATTACACACAATACAAGGAAGAAAGAATTTAGGATATATGCAATGAAGGTATATCCAATGATATGGAGACCGTAGCAATAGCAAACTTATTAGAGATAAACACTAATGTAAATGAAGAAGTAAAAGAATTGAAGAGAGAACATGAAGTGATTTAAGTAAGGCTATGTAAAGCCATAGAGTAGAAGGGAAAGGCTAGTAAAAAAAAAAAATTCATAGAAGAAAGCAACACATAGTTAACTAAAAGATTGTATGAAAAGATCACTAGGTTACAAACCCTAACACACAATAAATTCTATATGGTAAATCACTTACAAAGTGTTAACCATGAATTGGCTAGAAAATATCTTGATTTTATATGTCTAAAATATTAAAATGAGAGATTGAAGAATGAAATGAAAGGTGAAAATGATTTCATGGAAAGGATAAACAAGGATAAGGAGGCTATGAAATTACTGAATAAACTAATGAATACACCTAAGAGACCTAATGACACATTTGGACTAGGCTATGCCAAGTTCCTATCAAGTGTCAATCAAGGAGAATAGAGGAATGTGAATGTCAAACCAAAGAATAAAAAGCCTATATACTATCATTGTGGTAGACTAGGTCATATAAGAAATATTTAGAGAAGAAAGATTGGTGAGTCAAATCCTTGAAAAAAATCAATAATTATTTCTTTAAGTGCAACACAAAATCTCATTAAGCACATGAGTGTAGATCAAAGGTCAACAAAGGACCAACCACTTCTATATTTGAAGGTTACTATTATACGTGTCAAAAGTATGGTCATAAGTGATCACAAGATTACATATCTAAGATAAAGAACAACTGGACACACAAAGGACAAGGCAAAGAACCTAAACAAGGTAAAACAAATAATTGGGATTATAATACATGCTACAACTATTAGCTATGTGTTGAGTATGGATACATTGCAACTAATTATGTTAGAACACATTTTAGAGATCAATAGAAAAGTTGGATGAATCAATAGTGTAATGTGGTATCATCATCATATGATTTTAAATTTAAATAGAAACTACAAGAACTAAGTACTAGAGTCCAATATTGGATAGTAAGAAGGAAAAAAAATAGTTGGAATTGAAAAAATTAGACAAAAAATTAATCAAACTTGGAGAAAGAGCAAAGAAGGAAGCAATATTGCAAAAATGATGTTGAGATCACCCAATCCAATCGATTAGGTGATCAAAAAACCACAAACTAAGCATAAAGGGTATGTATGGAATTGTGTTTCAAGTCACAAAATCCTATACTAGTTCTTAGCATTAAATGTATTAATGTCTATATCAAAATAATTGAAGATGTGTACTTGGACATACATTAGTGTTTGAACTGAAGTAACAAGATAAAAGTTTGGTTAAGACCATGTGTTAGTTTTGTAGGTAAGTATGAGCCAAGTTGTGGTACTAATCAAGTGAATTTGTAGGTGTATGTGTGCCAAGTTTTACAGAGTAATCCAAGACAACTGTCATGCACTTGATTTTTACATACTAAAATTAGGGTGTAATAAATGAAAGATAAATTAAACTATTTCAAGATATATAGTAAATTCCAAGTATCATTTTAACTGACCAAGAAATCAAATTTATAGAGCAAAGATCAAGGAAATTTGAAGAAGTGATTATGCAAAGTTTTAGAAAGATTCTAGTGCATGCAGGAGGAAAAAATGCCTTAGATTGGAAAGTTTTTGAAATTGAGTTGTGAATTTGTGAAGTTGTTTAAGTTCCAAACCCTAGTTTGAAAGAATGACATCATCTATGTTTGAAAGTTTGAAGAGGGAACCATTTAAGGGTAGTAATGCACAAATTGTTCACATTAATGCATGTCCTACTCAAAAATTGAAGGTGTATTTGGATATTGCATTGATAGGAGACTCATCGAGAGTATTATTTGTAATTCCACCTTGTGTGATCATGGTTCATGATGTTCAATCATGACATATGTACAAAATTACTAAGATAGTCAATTTTGAGATGATGAATGCCAATGACAAGTTGTGAAAAAATAAGATACTAAAGGATGAGAACAAGGTCATAGATGAGAAAGGGTTAACTCCACTAGAAAAAAAAGAACAATATATGACTAAATAAACTACTAAAAATTATAGATATATGACCAATTTTGATCACGAGACCATTGGTAGTATATTGATGGTCATTAATATTGCAACCAAATTTATGACTAAACTTAATTAAGCATAAATTTATTCATTGATTTTATTGTTGATTATTATTAAATAGTAGTTTATTTGGTCATTTATTTGGTAGTTTAATTGATAGTTTATTTGATAGTTGATTGTTATTAAATAGTAGTTTATTTGGTAGTATATTTGATAGTATATTTGGTAGTTGATTTGATTGTTGATTTTGATAGTCTATTTGGTTGTTGATTTGTTATTTGATTTTGTAGTATATTTGATGGTTTATTTTCTAGTTGATGTGGTATTTTATTTAAACATATTAGGGCACAATGGAATCGAACCACCATCCTCCCACTTGTAAAGAAAGTGCTCTTCCATTGAGCTAGTACCCTTTAAAGAATAGTAATGTTTTTAAATGCATAATATAGAGATCAAGAGAATGTTTAAATATAAGCCCTAAAATAATTTTTTGTTATCATATAAAAACATATGGATTATAGACCTAGATAGCTCCAACTATGGCCCTTACAACTCAAGAGAGAATATTGTTCTTAACCCTTGTATTGAGATTTAGCTTATTGTAACCATAGTTGAAGTCATTTCCTCCAATATTTATTATAAAGATTTATGCACTAGGAATATACTTTAGATTACCTAAAAAATAATAAGAACCCCATTGAAAAATAACCCGTTTCTTACATATGCATATAATTGACTTAATTAGTTTGATTGTCTAGAAAATTTATCAATGAAATGAACTAATCCACAATTCTTTCCATTCAACTTTGCAATATGGAGACAGCCATCTCAATCAGAGTCAAAATTTAAGAGAATCCACCACAATGCCAAATTAAATCTAATATTGGTCAATGCAAATCCCACTTATAAAGAACAAAAAAAATTATAATTTATGATTACCATGAATTTGAATTCTTTAAAAAAAAATTTGCTTAAATTTTTTGAATTGGTTTATCCAAACAATAAGAGAAATGGGAGAAATGAAAGTTGTGTACATGTAAATACATAAATTTTAGAATGTTTCTTTAAAAATATATGTATCTTTTATATTTATAAACATGTAATACTAACCAATTAATCCTTACCAATTGTAATGATTGATTTTATATTTTTTCAAATTTATAATTCTTTATTTTTCTATTTTAAAAAAGTTATTAATCTCAAGTATCATTGGTTGAAATGACTATGCTAAGGGATACAAAAAATTATTCCCATTTTTTTTCTTGTTTCTTATTATAAACTTTTTCTTTGTAGAATTTTCCATGTTGATAATAGAAGTTTTTGAAGTAGTTGATAGCAGCCAAACATATGAGGGGTTGGCCTCTGAGTATAGAAAGGATGAGAATTGAGATGGAGGTTACCTCTGAGCTATCTAACCTATACCAACTTTAAACATCAAAAAACATAATATATTTATAGCCAAATTGTTCATTAGGTGACAATCCTTAAACTAATATGCATAAGAGTAATGCCCTACTAAGGAACCCAAAATAAATTAACCTAAAGTGTCACTAAGTTTTCTAAAAACATTTTAATAAAAGAAAATAAATTAACAACAAACAAATAAAATAGGGAAAGCAATAACATACACATTAACACATACCATAAAATATATTAGAATTCTTAAGGGTCTCATGATGTTGAATCACATTTAAGTTTAATTAATACTAAAACCAATATATAACACATGTCCACATTAAAGAATAACTACAAGCATGAATCCATTTAAATAATATACAATTATAGTATGCCACTTGGCATAACTAGAATGCACAATCATCCACTATACAAGTCATAGGGTATGAAAGGCTGAAATAATATACATCATGAAAAAGATTACATCATCTAGTAAGTTCTATGAAATTAAATACAATACACTTAGAGCATAACCATCCATCATAGAAATACAAGACCAGATAAAAAGGAACATCCACACAAACACATCTAGAAAGAACATCTAACAGTCAAATCTCAATGGTATAACAAAATGCACTACCCCTTGACTTTGTAGACATCAAAAAGGTCCACTCCCACCATGCTATGGAGATAAAGTCAAGTCCCATATAGGATATCAAACTCCAATGTCAAAACCAACATCTAGGTCAAGGAAAACCTAAAAAAAATATAACTCAAAGGTACCAATATATAAATGACATCTAAAGCCAAAGGAAACAAAGACATGTAAGAAATCTACTATGCAAGTGGGCAAGTTTCATCACATGATCCAACTCTAATGTTACCCCAGCAATCTTTTAATACACCAACCCTCTAGTATCTCTATGTGGCATCAATATCCTTTCCTATAGATAAGGCATACTAATGAAGCAAGGTTACAACCAAGAATCCTCTTTACTCCCATCCTAGCTTCTATTAGCACTTGAGGCATGGACGAGGAAGAATAATAAGTCTTGTTAATTCATTTTGAACCCATTTAATGAAATGTTATCACATATTAAAATGACCTACAATGGGTTACTTGTCAACCTCTTTAGGGAATTGGCCTCTATGACAAGCCATTTCCCAACATGACATACAAATAACCTACCCTAATCTTAGTAAAAGTAGTAGGTCTTACATGGCCATAAATCACTCATTTGTTCTTAAATAAGCAACTAGAAAAATATTGAAAACATTACTGATCATAATCACAAATTCCGCCAATATAATCCCTTTATCAAGACTGATCCAAAATCAAGTACACATAAACCAAATCCATGTCATAACATGACATCACCAAAAATAAATCATTTAATCACCTTAGTCCTATGCAAGAAACTAGGAAGAAATCAAGGATAACTAATTGAAGACTCAAATGTTATATCAGGAAAAACACATCATCCACCTCAATTTCACACAATAACACTAGAAACAATAATCATCATTAGATCAAACTCATCATAAAAACATGTGATACATCACCAAGGTTGGATATAACAGATTGAATGCAAACATTAGTCACAATATACAGAATAATGCATAACAAGGATCAGAGACTTCATATGCCAAGTGACACAATTTTGACTTATTTGTTTGTAATGGCATAAACAACTATGTAAACTATTTTTTTGTCTACTTAAGATTATCTTTTGATAATATGGAGATAAGGAAAAATCTATAGTTGGATACCCTATGTAGTTACATACAACTAATCAAAAATTGGGAAAGTTTAAGTGGAAAAATGGATGAATCTCAGCTATAAATTCATACCTAATCCTAAGCCACCTAATTCTTCATAAGGAGGGAAAAGACCTAAATTTTATATGATGATGAATGAATAGAGGAAAGGGAATGTGAAAAAATTGATGGAGTGAATAAGATAGTTTGCATGAAGAGCATTCAAGATGACTTAGAAGTTTTGATGAAACAGTGAATTGTAGAATCAGTTAGAGAAGAACAAAGGATAGAGCAAATAATATAGCATTGAGACATCTTATCGTGAAGGACCAATAAGATATTGTGTAGAGGTGATGTGTTATCAGGAAAGAAAGTACCAACTACAAGATCTATGCTAAGACATTTGAAAATGATATTTTAGTTAAATCTCTTAATAGAGTAGTCCTAGCAGGTTGTCTAAAATCCTTAAACAAGTTTCTTTCCTTAGTTGTAAGTTAAAGTCCTCTAACAAGACACTTTTCTAGTACGATGTCAAAATCCTCTAACAAGGTGAGACCTAATAGTCTTTGTAAGCATTTAATAGGGTAGACCTTTCACAAGGCAGATGATGTTTTATAGTCAAATCATTGTAACCTTAATTGGATACACTTTATTACTATGGTAGTGAAGATTTGTAGGTTTCATCCCCACTCTAGTTTTACCTTCTCACTTGGAGGGCTTTTGGGTAATCATATCTAGTGTTATGTGTGTGAATGCTTACATGATTATATATTTTAGATGCATATGCTTTACATGTTATTTTAGTTTACTTATGTATGTAATGAATGAATGGTGAAAGTTATATGGGTCCAAGGTTAAAGTACTGATTCACATCCCCCCCCCCCCCCCTCAAAAGTTTACTCTTTTGTCTTGTAATTCCAAAAATTGGTATCAAAGCCTTGTTCTCTAAAAGAGACGCTTTGTAGCTTTGAGGGAAGATCTTGAAATTGAAGTCTACATGTTGGGAAAGACAATTGAGAACTAATATATTGAAATACATCTCATACTACATCAACTGAATGATGCAAGAGAGGAACTAAAGAAATTCTTGAAGATAAGGAAATAGATTTCTATTGCAGAGAATGACACACTCTACAAAGAGAAAGACACTACCAAGCTATTTGCAGATGGTGACTCAAATAAATTTGATGTAGTAGTTATAGATCTAATGGAAAAGAATAGAGTCCAAGTCGAGGAAATCATAAATTACAGAAGTTGATAAAAACAAATTTACTATTTGCCAAGTTCACCTGCATGCAAATAACTTGTTGAAGAAATGAAACCAAGGAGGAAAAATGATAAGCCTAGAAGTCTCAATAAATTGAGAGAAAAATGTATTCTAAGATGATGACAATACAATGAGAGATCATCCTTATAAAGGAGATCAATACCCAAAAAGGTAATGTAAAACTCTTTAGGGTATTTAATAATTACAAGCTAATTATTAAATATAAGAAGAGAAAATTAATCTAGGTTGTATCATAATAGTTAATAAAATAAATAAATTATTAGATACCCCTCATTAAGATAAACTTAGGGAGTAGCTAAAATCCTAGAAACTACTATTGAAAGAAGTTTTGGTTCGTGAAAAAGAAGGCCTAATGAGGTACCCAATCACAACCAAATCTTTATAAATTGGATAAATAGAGAAAACCCAATGGTAAAAACCTTACATCAAAAAGAGATAAAACAAACATGCTAAAAAAGACATGAAGGAAGGAAGGCCTCAACAAGACTCCCCAAGGACAACTTCTGTAATGCCAAGCATAGATCAAAAATGACACAAGAGACTCTCTCAAAACTATGAGTACAACCAGCCCCCCCATGAGAGAGAGAAGAGACATCAAAGCCCCCTCAAAATGATGGAGCCCCTGTAGAAAGGATTGAACCAATGAAACTCCACTATGAAAGAAAGAAGGGAATATAATAAGGAAACCTTTGAATGAGAGGTGAAACTAGAAGACCCGACTGATGCTCAAAGGAGAAAACATGAGGATCCTGAAAGGGAATCCCCAAGGTAGGTGTGCTGATGCTATCATGAAAGAGGAGATGAATGTCCTCTATAGATTCCTCAACAAGTACACCTAGAGGTTGGATGAATGGAGTTGGAGGGTGAGGTAGAGCTAAAGAAGAATCCTATTAAAGAGAAAAGACCTCAACTAGATGTGGTGTGGGAGTCAAAGCAATGATGTCAAGAATAATACAAAGCCTCAAGTGTCCTTTCTGCACCACATGATGCTCTCACGAAAGACAAGAGTTGTGCTTTGATAATGGAGACGGTGGACCAAAGTGGGAGAAGGTGTAGAGACAGGTTGTATAATCAACTATCCCTATAGCAAGAAGACCTCCTATTGCACTATTCTGAATGAAGACTAAATTTGCAATGAACTCAATTTTCTTCCTTGATCCACTTCATGTAATCTAAGAAATTGAGAGAAGGTTTGTAGACAGAGAGGGAACATACAATACAACATTGAATATACCATCCTAAATGCCAACTAAAGCTTTCTTATAGACTGGTAGGGTAGTGTTATTCCCCATGAGAATATAAGGAAGGGGAGAAGCCTCAATAGTAGAGAAGACACCTTGAGAAGATGTCATATGGTAAGAAGCACCTTGACCCAATATCTAAGGGACCTATGAAGGGGACACAATGGATGCCCATAATGCATGAACCTATCCAAAATTTGATATAGATGTCAAAGATATGGAAGAAGACTAAAAGGTAGACCCCTATGAGGTAGAAGAGGATGGAGAGGAAATATTTCTCTTCTAAAGAAGAGCTTGAAAATTTGTAATCTATTTCTCATAGCCACCAGATCTCTTCTAAAAACAATGTGGCTCATCATGAGGTCCCTTCTAACAATAGGAACAAGTAGGAATCCTAGTTTTCTTTTTTTCCTTCTTAGAAGAAGATGATAGGCTAGTAGAGTGTTGAGAAGAGGAATTTGATATCTGATTCAGCTTCTACTTCTATGTATCCTTGGCAATAAATGCCTGTGATTATGAATGTATAAGTGAATCAATCTCAGCAACCTCAGACTACTCATAAGTTAACCCATCACAACATATCTCAAAAGAAGGAATTTGATGTCTATTACCAAAGGGATCCATAGTGGAGTAGAAAGTGGAAGAGAAGATCTGATACTATCCTCGTAACTTTGAGAGTATCAAAAAAATACACTCATCATTTTTTTTGTTTTTTCCACATCCCTACAAAACTAAATGTAGAGATTTGAACTTCATCAAGAAGTCCTCAATGGTGGGAAAGTTGGTAGGTGTCAAAGAAGTCAACTCTACATCAATATGTAATGCCCAAAACTCATTCACTATGCCAAAAAAGTTGTAAAACTTGGTCCACATAGCCTGATGAGTGGTCAAACGATCTAGGTGACACAATAGACTATTGGTGATGCTTAGTCAAATCAATCCCATGGCTTCATCCATTTTTTTTCTATGTTGAAGAACCTCAAAAGGGCATTGTAGGATAGGTTGGTTCTCATTTATACATGACCATAAGCCTCATGACATAAGAAGCTAAGTCATTTGTGCTTTCTAGGTGTGATAGTTGTGTGGCATTAGCTGAGTCACTAAGGGGTCTAACATTGAGAGAAAAAGAAAGAGGTAAAAGGGTTGATTATGAAGTAAATTACAAAAAATAAATTGCTCCCCACCCGCAATAGATAAATTTATCACTCATAAATGAAAGAAACAACAAGGAAAAGCAAAAAAAAATTAGAAGAAAACCTAGATGCTAGATGGATAGAGGGAGGAAAATGAAGCCTTTACTTAAATGCCAAAAATAGCAGCTCAAACGACCATGGAAGAAAATAAAACCTCCAAATTGAAGAAAAAAAACCATGAAAAGTTGGGTTTTTTGTCTTCAAATCATGGCTTCCAGATCTGTAGACTAGGTGGCAATAGGGAGGCTCTGATACCATGTAGAAGTTAATAAAAACAACTTCACATTTGCCAAGATTACCTACATGCAAATAACCTATTGAAGAAAAGAAACCAAGGAGGAGAAAAGATAAGGCTAGAAGTCTCAGTAAATTTAGAGTAAAATGTATTCCAAGATGATGAAAATACAATGAGAGATTGTCCTTATAAAGGAGATCAATACCCAAAAAGGTAATGTAAAACTCTTTAGGATATTTAATAATTACAAGATAATTATTAAACATAGGAAGAGTATTTAATCTAGGTATTTAATAATTACATGATAATTATTAAGCATAGGAAGAGAAATTAATCTAGGTTGTATCATAATAATTAATAAAAGAAATTAATTATTAAATACCTAAAGTTTAGATTAAGTAGACTAGAGTTAATTAGAAAATATCTAATTACTCTAATAGAAATCTCAAGCTAGAGGAAGAATCACAAGCTATATTGCTATGTGAGGTGACTAAACAAAAGAAGAAAGATATGGAAGACAAAGCCATGATTGAAGAAGACAAAGGAATTTTTGCCATTAGATTAGAAGAGAAGTCAATAGATCTAACCAAGATTTCCAATATGCAATTGGATACTAAGTCAAATGATGAATGCTAACTATGAATTGAATGTCAAAGACATTAAGATAAGTACATTAAAGTTACAAAATGACCTAAAGAGAGAAAAAAAATTGCTAAATATTTCAACAAATGAAATGAAGTCATCAAATACTCTGAGCAATTATTGAGATCCCCTAGATCTAACAATGATACATCAAGACTAGGATACACAAGCATTGAAGAAGAAGAATCTTCCAAGGTTGTAGAAGAAAAGAACAACAAAGGTAAGAAATACAAACCTACTTTTTATAATTGTGGTAAGAAAGGACATACTACTAATATATGTAGGAACAAAACTACAAATGATAATGTAAAGCCTAAGAACATGATTCATTGTCATAAGTGCAACAAGCAAGGTCATCAAGCACATGACTGTAGAACCAAGACCATGAACATAGAAATATTTGAAGTATATTTCTAAAACTATTAGAAGTATGGACATAGAGACTTTGAATATAGATTTAAATTCATGTTTTCATCAAACAAGCCAACAAAGATAAGAACAATGGGAATTCCTTCAATTAGGATTATAACACAAGATATAGCTATTATTATTGTCAAGAATATGGACATGTTCCTAAGAATTATATTAGGACACACTTTAGTGGAAATTAAAAAAGATGGTTAAGTCAAACTACATATTTTAGCTATTTGAAGACTAGTCACATTAGTAAGAAGTTGTGTGAAAATGGTGTTTTGAAGGAAGAATACAAAATCGTAGAGATAAAGGGTTTAACACGAGCCCTAGATTTTCCTAATGTATTCAAAATAGAATGGATTGTAATTGTGCTGAATTGAATTCATGATGGTTCTTTATGGCTAGAGAGAGGACCTATCAAAATATCAAAGAGAATAATCCCTAGGGTTACTGGCTACCCAACCCTAGATCGGCAAAAGACACTCAGGAGTGATTTCAAGGAAATCATTGAAAAGAACATTGGAGCAAAATGGAATAAGAGAGGAATGAAAATAGATGAAATTACTAATCCATTGTTAAAATTTGTTGTAAGAGTAATATCACACAAATTATATCAATCTAGCAAATTGAATATTGTACCCTGCATAGCTATGGATGTTGGTTACAAAATTGTAAAGAAAGATCATACATATGATCTAGTAGAGCTACAATTGCAACAACTGATGGAGAATCTTGGAGCAATTAGGAAAACCAAGAGTGCACAGTGGAAATTTGGTTCTATACTATTTTTCAAATTATTTTATGTATAGAACGCATTACCCTCATTTGGAATAGTAGGATGGAAGACAAATAGATCAATTGTAGTGCAGATAAATGAGTACATTGAACAACTAGGAGAAAAGTTTGAATCTATAATGAGAAGTTACCTTGAAGATTTCAAGAAGTCAATGAAGGAAAGGATGAGGATACCAGTGTCCTTAGTGGAGAAACATTATAATAATTAATGTTTTCTTGTTCATGCTAACTTCACATTTGTACAAGCAATCACACCAAGGGTAATATGGTTGAGACCCTTAGGGTATGAGATAAATGTCGATGAAGCCTTAGGATCCATCATAGCTCTACTAGAAGAGGAAGTAGATAAGAATGCTAAAGTTTTTGAAAACTATGAGACGTTGAAATCAAATATTTCCATGGAAACTTGGTAAAGAAATTGAAACCCAAATTTAAGGATGTTGTCAAGGAGGAAGAGGAAGAAGAAGAAGAGGATGCATTGGAAGAACAATCACAAGCACAAGAACCTCTAGCTATGACTCAAGGCATGGAAGAAGATAAGGAAGAAGAGGAGACTATAGGTTCCAAGGGAGGAGAAGCTAAGGAAGCACCTACTACTATCAAGTTAAAGAAAAGGAAGGCTAAGGCACAACCTATGACAAAGGAAAAGAAAATTGTAGAAAATACTCAAAAGGCCAAGGAAAATTAAAGAAAATAGAGCAAGGTGGATAGTAGCAGAAAGGATACAGAAGGAAATATGTGGCTCAACTAGATTCTAATGAAGAGAAGATAGAATCAAATGATAACAATCAATTCAAGTTGGTAAGTTGCAATCCTCTCTCTAATCTTGAGAACTTATGTTAAAATATCAAGAGAAATGCTAATTTATCTAGGTTTAGACATATTAACTTTGATAAACTAGGAAAATAACAGAAAAACCAAGTGGAAGAGGCATTATATGCCATGAGGTTAAAGTTTAAGAACACTCCACTAGAATTTTCCAACTCAATACCAAAAGGAGTGCATTGTCTTGTTAAGAATAAATGGTATCATTGTCTAAATGCAAAAAGAAAAATCAGGGAAACAACATTAGCTCAAGTAAAGCTAGAGTTGAGAAGGGGACAAATTGCTAAGGTAGTTAAGAAATATGTAGTTAGGTTAACACATAAATATAGAGACTTTAGCATTATCCAAAATAGCATTGAAGATGTGGTCAAGAAATCAACTCAAATATAGAAACCTATCTATGGGTTGACCACTGTGGAGCAAGGAGAAGTTGACCCTTTAGAGGGTAAACATGATGATAAGGATGATGATAATGATGATGATAAGGAAGATGATGATAAGGAAGAAAATGATAAAGATAATATAGTTGGGGAAGAGATAGAGAACCAAAAGGATGATAAGGCAACAACTAAGCAGTAGCAAGATGAATAGAGTGTGTAGGACACACAAGTGTCGAACATTAGTCCTCTCCATGACACAACCAAAACCATTGAAACTATAAATACTAAGGATTTTTCTGATGCATCAGCTTAAAAAATCAATCCACTTACTAAAGAAGATTTAAAGAAAATACTAGATCAGTCTACACTTCAAGCTAAACTTTGTGAAAATCCAATTTTGGTTAGTGCAGAGGAATTGTAGAAGGTAGTGATTGATGTCATAAGGGAAAAGGTGAATCCACAAGAAACACTTTCAATGAACCCTTTAGTTACTCATGTATAACCTTTGGTTCAAAAAATAAGACAGACACATCCACCAAGTTGACATAAGTATTAAAATTGATACAATTGAGAAGAAGCAAGAAGAGAAAGATACTAGTATAGGTCAATAATAGGAAACGAGATAGATAGATTCATCTGTTCCTAAAACATAGGAACAAGGTGCTAGCCACATCATAGTGATAGACCAAGGAAAAACTAAAGAGAAGGAACAAACACCAAAGGTGAAGGACCAAGTGGCCATCAAGGCACTAGTAGCCTTACCAAAATCTACCACTCCTTACACTCAAACTCTTCAAAGGATGAGCACAAAATAAATTCCATTGTAGACTTTAGTGCCAAGCCCAAGGTCATAAAAGGTAGAAAAGGTAATCCATTATGGAGACATAAGCCTTGATGAACACGTTTTTATTCTAAAGTATGACTATGATACTATGACATTGGAGCAAATATGCATTTTCCAACAAGCCTTAGAAAGGAAAAAGCATCAAGAAATGCTTAGGAGAGAACATAGGAAAAACAAAACACTTCAAGATATCAAGAACATATTTTTAGATGTGTTTAGCCTGCCAACTCCTAAGCTAATCATAGAACAACTGATTGATATAGTGGAAAAGGTCACTAATGAAGACCTTGATACAAATGCAAAACTCTTAGAATAGTCTCAAAAGAAGTTTCAAGGCAAGCTAAATGAGAAAATATCTAGTGAGATAGCACTACAACAAGTTGGATTAGCAACAAAGGTTGAGGATGTGAAGAAGACACTTGAGAATATATTATCATTGTACACGAAACTATGCAATCCTACACTCTTCACCCAAGAGACTAGAAGTCACATTCTGAGTCTAGAGAGCAAAATATTTGCATTAGGTGAAAGTCTACCATTCAATTCAACTCAGAGTGACAAGTATTTTAGAACATTGCTTCAGACACAAAGTCAATTAACTATCTTAAAAAAAGATAAGGCTAATATTAGAGCCAAACTGACAAGTATTCAAGCTACCCTCACCCCACTTATGGAGATAATGCACAAGAAGCTAGGCTATGCAAAAACTCTATTGAAGAAAGACCCTAATCTTTCTACTTTAGACGGTCTAAGAACCTTGCTTTTGAGCTTGCAATCCAAATTAAATCATTGGATGGTGCATGTGATAATTGGGATGCAACTCTAAGGATAATAATGGATGTCCAAAAATCCTTATTAGACAAACATGCCATAGGTGTATAACCCATTTGACATAAGTGTCAAAAAGGGGGAGATATAATAAAGGGGTACATACAAACAAAGAGGGAGATAGAGAATATGAAGATAGAAAATATAAGGTAGATAAAGAAAAGAGGAGATATATGAAAGGGGGAGAAATACTATGAAGAGATATCAACTAAGAGAGAGCATATCAGATGAAAGAGTATTAGATGCAATGTATTGAAGTCAAAGAGAGCACATATTTTAGACACACTAACTCATGGGGAGTTATAAAATTTTGAGCTATACAAGTTAGTGCAAAAAAATTGAAGTTTTGTATATATGTTAAGTCATGGATAATATTGTATATTCAAGTGTTTTTGGCACCCATGTTCAAGGGGGAGATTGTTGATCTCATATTAGTTTTGACAAATGAGTGTCAAGGCACTTAAGACATTTACTTAGTTCATGCCAAAATAGTAATCCATGTTGAGCACAACATGTAAATATTAGACCATGCCAAGTTATAACAAGTTCTGAGTCACTCATGTGTGGACTCACTCTGGTGCCGAGTAGATAGACCATGCCAAGTAATTCAGGAGCTAAGTGAATAGTAGATGTTGAGTGATGTAGGTGCCAGGTCACAATATACAAAACAATGCATGTTGAGCATCAGAGACTTCATATGTCAAGTGACATAATTTTGACATATTTGTTTGTAATGGCAGAAATAAGTATGTAAACAAATTTTTTTTCAACTTAAGATTATATTTTGATATTATGGAGATAAGGAAAAATCTATATTTGGATTCCCTATGAAATTACATGAAACCAATCAAAAATAGGGAAGGTTTAAGCAGCAAAATGGATGAATCTCAGTCATAGATTCATATCTAACCCTAAACCACCTAAGTCTTCTTAAGGAGGATGAAGACCTAAAATCTTTATGATGATGAAAATATGGAGGAGAGTGAATGTGGAAGGAATTGAAGGAGTGAACAAGATAGTTTGCATGTAGAGCATTCAAGGTGACTTAGAAGTTGGGATGAAAGAGTGAATTGTAGAATTAGTTAGAGAAGAATAGAGGACAGAGCAAAGAATACAACATTGAGACATCTAATCATGAAGGATCAATAAGATATTGTGTAGAGGTGATCTATTATTAGGAAAGCAAGTTCCAACTATAACATCTATGTTGAGACATTTTAATAGGTGATTTCAGTTAAAACTCTTAATAGAGTAGTCCTAATAGGCTATATGAAATCCTTTAACATGGTGCTTAGTTGTAAGTTGAAGTCCTCTAACAAGACACACTTCTAATAGGGTGTTGAAATCATCTAACAAGGTGAGACCTAACTGTCTTTGTAAGCCTTTAATCGGGTAGACCTTTCACAAGGTAGATTATGTTTGATGGTAAAATCATTGTATGCTTAACTAGATACATTTTATTACTGCATTACTGAAGATTTTTGGGTGTCATCCCCACCCTACTTTTACCTTCTCACTTGGAGGTTTTCTAGGTAATCATATCTGGTGTTATGTGTGTGAATGCTTACATGGTTATATGTTTTAGATACATATTCTTTACATGTTATTTATGCTTACTTATGCATGTAATGAATGAATGGTGAAAGTTTTATGGTTCCAAGGTTAAACTACTGATTCACCCCCCTAGAAGTTTACTCTTTACTCTTGTAATTCCAATAATCATGAGATAACTAAAATCACTAACTGAACATACATATATAATCATTGAAATAATCTTAAACACTTGAAATAACTAAGTAACTCATCACATAAATCAAGTAAGTAAAAAAGTAACATTTAATAAAATCTAATAACCAAATATCGATAATCATAAAACATAATTGTAAAATTGACCTTAAAAAATTTGACAATATAATAGAATTGTCAACTAGCAGAAGGCATTACAATAAGAAACTAAATAATAAACTAGCAGCATTTGAAAACATCGCTACTATTGGTCCAAGTAATTGACATAGTACAAAAAACCTCATGGGGTGTAAAGTTGATAAACAGAATCATAAAAATAGCTATAAAACACAATAGAGCCTAGGCTAGATGCCCTCTTCCTTCTCTTTGTTACCATTCGTCTACTCCTCAAGTGCTTGGCTTGACACATCCTCCTCCTCCACTTTCATTAGCTTGTCTAGAATGTTTTTTAGCCAGTCCTTTACTAGGAACCAATAAATGGAATGGTTTGTATCAATTGTCTTTCCCAAGTCCTTTTCCTCTTTGTTAGCCTATAAGAAGTAGAGGGTTGTGGCTGTGGAGTGGATTACCTTGGTTGAGAACTTAGCTAGGGTTCCAAATATGTAGTAGATAGTGTTATGTTTATCTGCTAGGTCCCTTATGGCCCTATCAATCCTCTCCACCTACATCATAATGTGGCTATGCTTACCTTTCTTCTTGGTTCCCTTGGGGGTTTGCTTCCTAGAAGTGTTGATGTCTCTCCCCCCCCCCCACCCCACTATGAGTTGGGGTACCTTCCAAGGTATTAGATACATGGATGGGTTGATAGAGCTAGGGGTAGGTTTAATATCCCAGTGGATTGATTCCTTTTTAACAAGTTTCTCCTCACTATTGAAGGATTCAAAGTTGGAGTCATACTTTGGTCAAGTCTTAAATTTCTCCAACTAAAGATGCTTGCTAGTTCTCCTAGCACACTACGTTCCCTTCTTGGTGTCTAAATCCAACTCAATAATTCTAACTTTAACCTTAGGGATAATTTTGATCTTAGAGGCATGGGCTTTCTTGGACCTCTTAAGAGTAGAGCTAGAACTAGGATCCAGGGAAGTTTGAGGGACGATAGAGGCTAGGGGTTTAATCAAGTGAGGAGGATTTTGAGCCAGGTGCTGGATGAAAAGTTTATTTGTGAGGCACTAGTGGATAAGGTAGAAGGGTTTCCCATCCTCGTGTTTCCTTCTAGCTTTACAAATTCTATCCTCTAGTGAATATAATAAAACAAATAGAAACAAGATAAGATCAGGATTTTTTTGAAATGGTCTAGGATAGGAATGTGATAATAATATAGTACCTAGCAGTGGTCCTCCAAGGTAATGTATCTGATAATTGCGTACTGGATGACATCCCATGGCTTAGGCATGGTAGTCCATGTAAGCCCACTACATAATCTCTTTGGTTCCTCCTTGGGTTTGAAGAATTTTTGCAAGCTCACCTCCTCATTGACCTTAGCTTGCCTCTATCATTTCTTTTCATCCAATGGAAAATCCCCCTCCCTCACAATGCTTTCTTTAGAGATTTTGAAGCTCATGCCATCAATAGCAACTTTTCTATCCATCCATCTTTTAAATATCTACATCTAGATGACCTCATTGTGTTTAACCATGTCATCCATATAAGGTAGAAGACATCCCTCCTACATATAGACCATCACCACTTCACTACTACTGATAAATTTTTCCACACCCACTAGTCAATTATAGTTGCTAGTTCCCATGTCATCACCTAGGTCCACAACCAACTCTTCTGACAACATATCCTTGCACTAGGTTTTGGAATTGAAAAATATAATATGAAAAGCTAGAATGGAGAAAATAAAAAGGCATTACATAGTAATCATAAATCCCCAATGTTTCCAAAAAGACAAAAAAATATCCCAATGTAGTATGTGTGGGAAGTCCCTTTCCATCTACAAATCACCATCACCAATAGTACCAATTGTGGGAATTAAACAACTTGTTCTTATGATCATTACAAGAACATTCTTTGAATCTCATCAAATCCCACCTTTGCATCATTTTATGGTAGTGATCAATATTCATGATAGTCAGGACATAAATGTGATAAATGTTAATCAACATCCAAGCATGCCTAGAATACCCTTTATAAAGTGGCACATTCCCATAACCACATGTAAAAAGAAACCTACTGCCTAGTTTGATAGTTCATGTGTCATTATTGAAGGTGTTCTCCCTTCCCATCACAACTTGAGTTGATGATGGCAATAAACTAATGTCATCCCATTTTGTTAACTATGTGGCATTGTGACAAACTTTGGCTAGGTCACCTACCACATTGTTTCCTTCTTGATATATATGAGCCACAAGGATATCAGGATAATTTTCCATCATCCTTTGTATTTTTGTGATTATGATTTCAATCAACCAATTGGATTTTTCCTCTCCCATAGCAGCCTTTATGATTAGCATATAGTCCCCCTCTATGACCAAGTTACTTCTCGAGCTCTCACAATTCTTAGATCCCAAAGAAGTGTAGGTGCCTCGACTTTATTATTAGAGCCTCCACCATAGTTACCCAAATAAGTGGCTACCAAAATTCCCATGCTATTCTGAAGGATACCCCCCATAGAAGTGCTCCCCATCATTACTAACCCATCAAAATTTAGCTTGACCTAGGACTTGAGGTGGGGGGGGGCTGCCAAACCGTTTTCCTTCTTGCCCAAATTTTGGAATTGTCAAACTCTACCACCAAGGCCTAGTTTATATTAGTTCCACTTAGGGTATGAGGGGAAGTATTCTAGTGCCAAATCTTGTTGCATTCTTTTAGTAGCCTGATAACTTGTTGAGCCACCCGCAAGCTAGTGGTGGCTTGTTCCTTGAATATCATGTTGTTTCTCTTCTTCTAGATTTTCCATGAGACATATGGTGGGAGAATTGACCATAGGTTTTTGAGGTAAGGGTGGGAAGCTAGACCATCCTAGTGGACAAATTGTTTCAATTCATTATCCATACACCAACTGACCTCCCTCCAGACATCCATATCAAAGGGGCAGTCGATGAGTAGGTGCAAAATAGATTTAGCATCTTCAAGGCATAAAATACAATAGTTGGCAAGTTGGAAACCCTGACATTGAAGGTTGTCAATAGTGAGGATTGACCCATGCAGAGAGGACCAACAAAAATAGTTAATTTTTGGTAGTATCCAAGGGTGCCAAGCTTTTTTCCAATCTTCTTGTGCCCCTTGCCCTACCAAACTACAAAGATAAGCAGACTTGATAGTGAACTACCATGAGCATGTCCAAACTAAGGAGTTCTCAATTGGGATAAGGGGAATCCTATAGGTGTGTAAGTGATCTTGCAATTCTTGAGCTAAGATCAATTCCCCTTGGCTAAAGATTTTGGAAAGTAATACATTGTATGTCAAGGGTGATAAAGTGTCAAGTCTAAGGGCTATACATTCTAGTGCACATCTCATGCAGAGGAGAAAAATTAGTCTTCCTAAGGGGATCATCATGGATCCACTAATCTTCACAAAAGTCAATTGAATTACCATTCCCCATGATCTAGTGACACCCTTTTCTTAGGATCGTTTAGATGTTAACAATGTTATTCCAAATCTTAGATCCCTGGGGTAGAGCCCATGCCCATTAAAATTAGTGGGAAGACAATCCCTCAAATTATTTTTCCATTATGATGTTACTCTAGCTACCCCTAGCCAATTTTGATTAATAAGGCCTTGTACTAAAAGTGTCCAATTCTTCATAAATTCAATCCTCCATGAGCTTCGGGTCTACAAAATTTCTCCCAACCAACCAAGCTCATTCTAGCTTTTTCTTTAGTTTTAGACCATAGAAAATTACACTAAATTTTCTCAGCAATATCTCTAAATTTTCCTCAAAGTTAAAAAATATATAGGAAATACATTGGGATGCCTTACACAATGGATGACAGGATTTGTAGTTTCCCAACATTGCTCAATATTTTAATTTTCTAGCCCACCAACTTCCTTTGTAACTATTCCACAAGACTATTCTAGAAATGATTTTAGACCTCTTTAACACTTAGTGGTAGACCAAGATAGGTGTCTAGGAGGGTTTCCTCCTTGCATCATAGGATGCTAGTAACCCTTTCTTGAAAACTAGCACAAGTGTTAAAAAAATAAGCTTTACTTTTTTGGTAGTTTATACATTGGCCATAGACTAGCACATAACTATTGAGGTGTCTTTCCATTCTCTAGCTTCATGAATGGAGGAGACACCAAATAGGAAAGTATCATCCACAAAATATTGTAAGATTTTCAGGAGGCACCGTGATGCAAGCTTGATGTGCTTAATTCTGCTAGAATTGGATAATGAGACTAGATTTCTTCTTAATACTTTTGCAACAACAATAAAGAGATAGGGGGATAGGGGATCACCTTGATGAAGAACTTGAGAGGAAGAGAAGAAGTTTCTTGAGGCACCATTAGCAATCACCAAGAAAGTAACAAAATTCATAGCATTCTTTATTATTTTTAGAACCTTCTCATTAAAACAAAGTTTGATAAGAATAGAAAATATGAAGTCATGTCTAACCTTATCATAGGCTTTAGATATATCTAGTTTAAGGGCCATACCTAAATTTTTATATTTATCCATAGATTTTATCACCTCATGGGTAGTTATGACCATGTCAAGAATTGTTCTCCCAGGCACAAAGCCATTCTGATGAGGATCAGTGAATTTTCCTTGGAGGGGCTTGAAGCAATTCACCATAACTTTATAAAACATATCATAGATAGTGTTACAAAGACTAATGGGTCTAAAGTCCTCCATCCTTTGGGGTCCTTAGGCTTAGGGATGAGAACAATGAAGGTTTGGTTGAGCTCATTTAATAGCTTTCCCATTCTAAAAAAGTCCTTAACAACATGAATAAAGTCATACTTAACAATGTCCCAGAATTCCTAGAAGAAGGTAGGGGGAACTCATCAAGGCCAGGGGCCTTGTATTGGTTCATACTAAAGACAACCACTATAACTTCTTCCTCTTTGACCTTACACTTAATCCCCTCATTCATCTCTTTAGTAATCACTGGTTGAAAGGTCAATAGGATATCACTCGATAGGTTACTATCAACCTAAGCTAGTGGAAGATTATACATATCCTAGAAATAGGAGTTGGCTCTTTCTTCTATTTGGTTCATTTTAGTGACCTCTTGGTTATTATCATCCTCTAACATGTTTATAGTGTTTTTCCTTTTACTCCTTGAGGCTGACTTATTGAAGAACATCATGTTTTTGTCTCCCTCCTTGAACCATTGAACCCTAGATCTTTATTTCTAGAAGGCTTCCTCCTTATTTAGGAGGGAGTTCCATTTTTTTTGGCACTCACTCTCCTCCTATTGTTGCACCACCTAAGTACCACTTTGCACAATTTGATTTTGGAGCTCAACCAACTTCTTTTTTGTATCCTTCTTTTCTTTGGCTAAGCTCCCAAATGAAAATTTGCACCATTCATTAACCTCCTTATAGGTTCTCTCCATTTTTTTGGAAATTCAGAACATGGTCATACCTTCCCCTAGGTCCTTCCACCAATGTGCAATATAGTCTCTAAATTCATTATGAAAGTGCCACATAATCTCGTATTTGAATGGCCTTTGTCTAGTTAAATTTTATGTTTTGGAGAAAAGTAGCATGAAATGGTTTGAGATGGTCCTAGGGTAAGCCTTTAGTATAGTATGTTGAAGAATGTTCCATCTAGCAGAGATGAGGGCCCTATCAAGCCTGACCTAGATCAAGTGTTTCCCAAGTCTATTATTAGACTAGGTGAAGGCTGAACTCTAGAAATCAATATCTATTAGATCGTTTCTTCTTAGGAATTCCTCCACATCCTTGATACTATTTGAGGAATCTTCTAGTCCCCATGTCTTCTCTAAGGGGTACAAAGGGGTGTTGAAATCCTACATACACAAGATATTTCCTAGTCTGATGGACTCAACCATAGTGGTGGCCTCATCCCAAACATCAAGCCTACCATTAAAATTATTAGGGGCATAAAAATTAAAAGCAATCTAGCTATGAATCTAGTTGGTGAATTTGGTGGCAACAAAATGGGTGTTGGCAAAGATAACCATTCCCAACACGTTATCACAATTCTACATCATCGTAATGCCTCCAGAAGCACCATTAGCCTCACAATAAGTGTAGCTAGCACTTGCCAAACATAAATAGACACCCTTGAGAGAACCTATGCAATCATTTTACCTTCCTATGAAAGAATCAAATCAAACTTGAGTTCAACCATCTTTTGTTTGATTTTGTACTATTTCCTAGGGCTATTCAGCCCTCTCACATTCCTAGATATAACCTTCATCTTTTATAGCTCTGGGTTTCCTTGAGGGTTCCTTTTTTGCCCCAAGCAATCTCCTTTTATGTTTCCTTCTGACGAATAATCCTGGTTGGAGGTCAGCCAACCCTCTTGGTTCATCTTACGTATGCTTTACTCCTCCTCTATTCTTTCTCTTTGGGAAAATCCATTCAATATCTTTGTTAAAAATACCAACATTTGGCTCCTATGAAGTAGGTGAAAGAACTTCAACAATACCTGGCAGGCAAACCACAAGATCCAATTTTTGAAAGGTGAACTAGCTCTCACAACTGGGGTTGGGCTACATGCATTCTCTTGTCCCATCATAGTCATTCCTTTCTCCAGCAATCCGTCATACATATGCAATATTTCTAGGGTGCGAAAGTCCAAAATCTCTCCCTTTTCATGCATAGCCACCTCAAATACCTCAAGAAACATACCTATGTTCTCCGCTTTTTACCTCTCAACCTAGACTTTCACAGGGTTCTAGCTTTCCCCTCTATATTGGGGGTTTCATATATCCAAAAATCCCCTTAACCAAGTGGTTTTGTACTTTCCAAGGTTTCTAGAATAACATCCATTTTAGTTGTTTTCGAGGTTTCAACCACCTCAACACCTGAGGTTGAGACCTTGTTCTTGAGTTTCACACTTTTTTGGCAATCAACAAAAAGATGGCCAAAGTCATTGCACTTTTGGCAGAAGGGGGCAACGTTCTCATAACCAAGCAATTGTGACCAAGTACCCCATTTAGATTTTAGGTCAACCATGGTGCTTAGGAGTTCATTCATTCCCACATTAACAAAGATCTTGGTAAAACCAAGCTTGATCTTTGAGCTACTCATTGAGTCCACTCTTATGAACTATCAAAAGGAGTTACCAATCCATCTAAAAATACACTCATCCTAGACCACCAAGGGTAGTCCAGGGAGGCGTATCCAAACTGGGCTAGATCTATAAAGATCACATTTTGGGTGAAATCTAGGTTTCCACTTGGCCATCATCACATGGTGTTTTCCAAAGCTCTAGGATCTAGCCAAGATCAAATCCTAGTCCAACTTAGCAGTGATCTTGAATAAGAAGAGGGCACCCACCATCGTAGAGATGGAAATAGAACCTATTAGTTTCCATTTTGCATAACACAATTTTTGAACCATGTCCATTGTACGCCAAAAAGAGGCAAACTTTCTAACAAGACTAAGGGTAAAACCCAAGGAGATTGAATCCACCATAGAATCTGGAAGTGAAAATTGGGGTCCAGTGGGTCTTGAGGAGAATGTGGGTTTTGCAATAGAAACTACAAGAATCTTGGAACCAACAATAGGCTCAAGCCAATTTGGCTTTTGGATCATTGATAAAGTGACAGCATTTTTGGGTACACTCAAGGGTTTGGGGCCCAAATAGGCATAGTCATCAGGGATGGAACTAGGTTCCGCCAGGATAACAACATCCTCCTATAGAAGAAAGTGACTATTTTGGGATTTTTCCACTAGCTCAAAATCCGGGGAATTAGGGGCAAGATCTAGATAGGGGTTGGGGGCTGGTGGGGTTGGGAGGAGGATCCATCCCTCCCAAGATTGAGAGGGCATAGAAGTTGGATGAAGGGATAGCATCATAGTTGTAGGTGGTAGGAAAGTTGCAGAGGGAAATACACGACTTTCTTCTAGACCTGATTTCAATAATAAAAGTTTTCAACATAGAAACTTCTACTTTTTATATTTCTCTCTATCATAATATTATAATATTTAAATTTTATTCTATCTAAACTTTTCTCTTCTCCTAATATAATTTTTTTCTTCAAATAACTTTTTTTTATATAAATGATTATTATTTTTAAAATATTTTAATTTTATAGCTATGCAATCACATCCCTGATGTCATATCTCCACATAACAAAATTATATATAAATTAATTTTCCTAAATTCATTGTTATTACTACTTGCCAATAACATAGTACTATTGTAATCACTATAGCTTTACACATTCTAAATAATAACATCTTATATTCAAATAAAATTATGATCGTTATTATTTTTTAATAAAATAATTATGAACATTATTTTTTCTTTTGTTATATTTTTTAAGTAATTGCTATAAGTTAATTTTAACAATAATTGTTGAGATACTTATATGAAATTATTAATTTTTACATTACACTTATTAATTCATAAATATATTTTTACATTATAATTTTTCATTATACAATAAAATTTAATTTGAAATATAATTACAAAAAATTAAAACAATGAAAAAATTATATATAAAATACTTGCATTATAATTACTTATATAAGATTTAATACATTATAATTAAATTTATATACAAAATTAAAACTATACTTAAGTACATAATAAAGGTAAGTACTATGCCATTATGTGGCACTTGTTCACAATTTTGCAACCAACACCAAGTGAAAATTTATTTATGTTATTTATAGATAAATTATTATTCCAAGAAAGTTAATAATATTTTTAAAATATTTCCGAAAATGTTACAAAATGAGCATTATTGTCAAAGAACATTATGAAATTTTAGATATTATCAATGGTCAAATATCACTCCACCATGAGTTGCCCTCAATCTAAGAATTATAAATTATTTTTAGTTATCAACCTCATCACAAGTAACCATATAAATTAGGGTGTTTTTTTAGTGGTGAATATTCATAATTTTGTGAATTTTAGAAATTTTTTTGTTAGTAATTTGGTTAATAATTTAACGTTTAATGCAACCTAAATCACCACAATTTTATTAAATTTAATTCTAAAATATTTAAAATCACTCAATAATTTATTTTATTACAAAAATTAAATTCAAATTGCCACAATATATGATATATGGTTAGATTTGATTGACCTAATTATTATATATTATCAAAGAAATTAAAATTAATTCACCAATAATTATCATAATTATTTGTTATCATATATTACCAATATTTAGTTTTCACAATTGATTTAAAATATAATGTAATTATCCTCATAATTTAATGAGACAAAACATGTTCACTTTCGATTTTTAATATTCCATGACAATTAGCGAACTATCTATTAATATTTAGATTCGCTAATATTTTCTACACAAAATTTATGTTTACAAAATAATCATGAATCTAAATAATATTTAAAATAAATAAATTGAGAGATTCATTGATAAAATAGTTTGATTTTTCAAAATAATGAAAGGTTCACCAATAATTAATACTGATAGGTATTTATAATGGTAGAATGGGGGAGTGGGAGTGTGAGTGTGTTAATGTTAACTTTATTCTTCTAGGTTGAATTTCACAACCATCTACATGTGAAAACTTTAAATCTTATCATAAATAGAATATACTTTTTAAAATAATTTACTATATAGAATATAAAATATTTTTTTAACATAATATTTGTAGATTTAAAACATCATTTTTCAAGAAATTAAAATAAAAAGTTTAAATTAGTAAAAAAACTAAATAAATAGAGATAAAAGAAATATAAATAATTTTAAATGTAGTAAGTTAAATTATAATTATTTTTTAATGTATATCTATCAACATTTCTTTAAATTGATTTATTTAAGATATCTATACTAGTTTATATTTTTTTCTAGAGGGGAGTTTTTAAAGTTTACGCTCATACAAATGTCTCTTTTTTTCTCCCTGAAAAGCATAAAGCAGTAGGATGAGGTCAAAACTCTCACATTTGATGCACACGGTTGGCACCAGAAAAAATAATAAATAAGAAAATGATATATCCATTTCAGATATGATTTTAGATTAGAATCCATTTTTTCATACTCATACCTTTTCCAGGAAATGGCTAATTGCACTATTTATTATTAGTCCCTACCTTATATATAATGCAAAGAACTAATGTTTTCATTAGACCTCACAATTAATTTTTATGGAAAAATAAAATATTAAAACTAAAGTTTGTATACATATATTTTTAAAATCAATTTTAACTATCAAAATTTCTTATTTCTTATTGATCACAGACCAATTTCCTATAAATAAATTGTTTTTTTCCAATTGAAAAAGGAAAACAAAAATCTTATAGATAAGGATGCATTTAATTAGATTTCACTTTGCCTAAATTGATAGTCAGTTACCAACGCAACTCTAGTAACAACCAATGACATCTACAGATCAACAAGTTTCCTTCTCCTCTTCACTTTGTAAACTTGTTTTTAATGTGCTCAAAAATAGGCCAAAAATAGGCAAGAAAGAGCCCCGATAAAATAGTTAAAAATTAGTTCTTTCTTTAAAATTTTAACTTCAAAATTATGGTGTCTTAAAAGAAAATATTTACTTTCTAATTTCAATTTGAATATAAATTCTTTGTGTTGTGTTTAAAAAGTATTTGAAAAATATAAATATCTTTAAAGAAGACAATATTAAGATATATATCAGTTTTTGTGTATCGTATGATTTTCTAATTGTCATTTTGAATTTTCTTTTCTCTTGTTTTATTCATTTACTGCTTATTATCAATTACTTTAGTTTAATTAAGAAATACCACCAATCAATATATATATATATATATATATATATATATATATATATATATATATATATATATATATATATATATATATATATATATTTGAATTAGTGGTTTTAAATTATTACAAATAAAATTAAAGTTATGTTTTATATTTTCTAATGTAAATTTCTGTTATAAAATATTCTAATTATACATTAATGATAAATGTAATGATGGTATATAGTCTATTTTAAAAAAGATTAACAATTTAAATCTAAATTTTATTGCATAATTGATGATTATTTTTAATCTATTAATTTAGTTTTTTAATAATATTTGATCATACAATTTTCTTTAAATTTTTTTTGAAGAATTTACGTATTTATTATTTCTTAATTTTTATTTCAAAATTTTCATTAAATAAAGATTTAGTTTGATGGTTAAATAATATTTTATTTTTCTATATAATACAAAATTTATTTTTTATTTATATAAAGCTCATATGCACAATACAATGGAATCTCACATATCTATTAATTTTTAAAACTATTTCTCAAATATTTCTTCCTCAGACAGACTCAAAGTCTTTAAGAGCTCTTGTGCATTTTTGTTTTCAAATTGTCAATTTTGCTTAAAAAGTGTAGTTAAATAGCATATATTTACGATATGCTGATGATTAAAATGTTTTTTTATTTTCAATTTAATAAGTGTTTTTCCGATTTTCGCAATTTTTTTAATATTTAGTCAATATATTTTTCTATTCTTTTATCTTGTCTTAGATGAATTTATGCTGGACGCGATGTTTAAAATTTACAATGTCCATTTACGTTTGATTTTGGCCGCCAGTCATGGGAGCGAGGGATGCTATTCTCTAATATTATTCTCTAATAAATACTATTTCCTAATTATTTTTTATTTTTTATTTTTAAAGATATAAGAAAATAAATTAGTTTTGTAAAATTATTATTTTATAATTACTATAATTAAATTTAATAGATAATAAATTAATAATGTAACCTCATACAGTAGGAAAAGTATTCTAAATCTCATTCGTTTAAAAAAATTGCAAGTAAAATATATAAATATTATATAATAATTGTATCTCATATGTATATACAAAATAAACTTCATTGAACCATATACTTAAACTCATAATTTGCTAATATAAATGTGCAACAATAATTTTTTTGTATGATTATCTTATTTAACCAAAACTTGTGAAATAACTTTTGGCTTTTTTCGCTCTGCTAGGGTTTTCTTACTTCATGCGAACTTGCAGTTTTTTTTGCATATGGCCTTTCGCTTGCACTCCCCTTTTGTCGGCACTTGTCATACCGCATTTACTACGAGAGCTTTAGGTTAGGATATCATGGCTCCGACCAGCAGTGAACCAGTTGTTTCCGGTGTTCACGCTGCTGCTTCGGACTGCCATGGCGCCGCCACCAAACAAATGCCCATGCAAGTTTGTCCCGAAAGTTTCCCACGAGGTAATCCTGATATTCTGTATTCGCTTCTGGGTTTGATTGTGTATGTTTTTTTTATGGATTGTGGAAATCTGTTACAATTAAACCTGATATTCTCCTTCCTTTGCAAGAATTTGATGCTGCATGTGACTAGTTAGAACAACATACCTTGATAGGGTATTTTGTTGGTAGGACCCCACCTCGGCCAGCTTCATGCTGAGAAGAAAACATGACGCTATCCAAATGACCCCCCCTGAAGCTATGATATCATTTGGCTTTTTCTTTGCATCAACAATCATTCTTTTGGAGTCATTAATGTTTATGCCTCCAATGATGCTATGGAAAGGGTGCAAATGTGGGTTTGGCTTGCTGACAACCTGTTGCCAGCCACTTGGGTCTTATGTAAGGACTTCAATATGGTTGAAGTGGCCTCTGACAAAGATGGCATTCTGCCTTTCCGTTGGACAGCTGGGGAAAGAGAAGCCTGGTTTTACATGCGTCATAAATTGGGCCTCTTTGATCCTAATACTAGCCACCATCATGATAATGGGGCTTGGCACACTTAGTCAAATTTTTGAGTCAGTCCTGACCGCATATTGAAATGTCTTGATCGTGCTATGATCTCAGTGCAATCTTTTTTTTTATTTTTCTGAAGATCGTGATCTACCTGTCATTCCCCTGACAGATGTGACGTTGTCAGACCACTATCCCATTTATTTTGGCATTTCTTGGCAAACAGCTGTCCTCAAAGTGGCTAAGTCTCAATTCTTCCTCAACATGTTTGTGCTATTGCATGCTTCCACCATCTACCACATACAACGTTTCTGGAATTTGGAACCATGTCCACATTCCCATCGAGGTTGGATTCAATGGTGGAATGATGCCATTACTAGAACGGCTCATTTTTTGCACATCTACCGGCATCAACTGGCAATTTTCAGAAAACATTCTTATGAAGCCAACACCCTTGCCCTCAAAAAAGCCTCTGAAGCGCTTACATTCAACCCCTTTGGTTTTGGTTATTTACTTGCTCACTCTGTGTCTTCAAGTCTGGTCCGTGGCATTTCCTTACCTGATTCTTACTCCCAGTTAGTAAATGGTCATTTTGTTGATGATTCTTTTCTTACTCTTCTTGAAGATGAAGAAAACATCAAAAATGCTTTAAATTGTCTTGACACTTTTTGTCAAGCCTCTGGCTCTGCCATTCAATGGCATAAAACACTCTGTTATTGACAGTCTTTTTTGCTAGCTCCACCTTGGCTCAGCCAATTCCAATGGAAATGGGTTACTCATGGAGAAATTTTCTGCTTTCTTGGTATTGCCTTTGCTTTCCAGGCTTCCCCTATGGAACTTCAGAATGCTGTGCTTACAAAGATTACCAAAAAGCTTGATTATTGGATCACTAAGCCGCTTTCTCTTGCTGGTAAATTCCAGATTTGTTCTAAGATTTTGGCTGCCACCCATGTGTTTTATTCTTCTTGTTGGGCTCCCTCCAAAGCTTCCTATCTCAAATTAGAACATTTTCTTAGATATTTTCTTTGGGCCTCTGGTTCTGACCATCATGGTTTTCACAGAGTTGCTTGGAATTTCTGTTGTCTCCCAAGGGAATCAGGGGGTCTCGGCTTGCTTTCCACTCGAAAGCAGAGCCTTTCCCTCTGTGCTAAATGGATTATCAAAGCTATTTCTGGAGATGAAGCCTGAAAAATTCTTGTTAGGCATTGCATCTCTTCAAGCTTCCCTGCTAACAAACCGGCGTGGAAGGAGATTGATTTTCAGACCCTTCTCACTATGCATGAACCAGACGTCATACAGGGCTCCTTCATTATAAAGAGCATCTGGAAAGCCTGGGAAGCTGTTAAACCTTGGCTTCATTGGGATGGTAATGAGTTTCACAATGGGTTGTCCTTAAATCAGCAGAACATTTGGTGGTCTCCCCTATTTGCCTTCCAGGATATTCCTCTTGCCAAGACTCAAGGTGCCAGTGCTTTGCGTTTTTATAAACATGGCATTCGCACTACTAAGGACATTTTTTCAAGAGTCACTATGAATTTCAGGTCTTGGGAGGACATGCAAGTTCAATATCACCTTGTACATGTCGATCGCCAGACTTATGAGCTTATGTTGTCTTCCATCCCTATGCACTTACTTCATAAAGTGGGGATTCAGTCTGTTCAACCTTGGTGGTATGATTGGAAGTGGTTTCCTGCCACTCCATTTACCAATTATAAGCCCAATATGGGATACAGATGGCTTTCGTCCCACGTTTCGATGGTGGACATGCTTAATCAACGGTGGTATTTGCATTCTTCGCTTTCTCAATGGAGAAAATGGTTCGACACCATTTGGAGTGCCATTATAGAACCTAAGATTGCTCACTTTGCTTGGTGCCTTTCTTTCCAAGGTCTTCCCCTGGGGCCTCGGCTCAAACACATTAGGGTTCCTAATCCCAGATGCCCCTTCTGTGGCCAACCTGAGTCCTTTTTGCATATTTTTTGGTTTTGCAAACGTGCTCAGAATTATTGACACTAGATCCATGATTTTTTCAAGCCTTTCAGGTCTGAACCTTTTTCATGGTACATGATCGTGCTGGGTGATTCCCCCAGATTTCCTCAGAAGTTTTCCCAGATTTGGCATACTTTTAGGATGGAAATTTTGTTTTCTCTATGGAAAGATAGGAATGCAGTTTTATTCACTCATTATGCAGATACAGGTGCAAGCTAATAAAGTTTCCTTGGAGGGTGCCCACTTACAAGAATTGTTAAACCACTAGGGCAATGTTCCTTGTACCATTGTTAGAGTGCCTCTGAATGCCTCGGCTGATGCCTCTTCATCTCGCAGTCGTCATTCTAGACGCTAGTCCTCTAGTTACCATTCGCACACGCCGCGCTCCCAGGGTCCCCGCCACTACTCTCCCAATGGTGGTCATGGCAGTTGGAGGCACCGCTCCACTTCCCCACCATGTGGTGGTTCTGGCTCGTCCTTGGCTCCCCCCTGGGTGGGCTTCAAGTTGGTCTCTGGCTCCTCCCCCTGGACGGGTGCACTCTAGCAAGTTTCCCCGACTAGCCTTGGCAATTTCTCCTCCACGGTCAGACAAGAAGGATGCGGAGACTGCAACTACCCCAGATCCTGTGGATGCTGCTGATGGGTGAACTATTCCTAGTCCACCTCACAATCCCATTGATGCGTGGGGATTTCCTGATAAAGATGATCCTCCTCCCTCTGCTGGTACTACCTTGGCAGCATGAGGTTGTTTTAAATATTTTTTTTTGATGAATAGTTTATAGTCGCTAGCTGCGGCCATGTTGTTTGCTCCGGTTTCAGCCGATTGAACTCATTTGCGGGGTGATCCTGTATCCCCCAGCCCTTTTTTGTGAATTGTAATCTTAGTAAATTTTATTAATTGAAAAGGACTATTCATAAAAATTAAAAAAACTTGTGAAATAAATTTTAATCCGCTCTTGTGGCTTAAATACTTTAAGAAAAATAATTTTCTAAATATAAAAAATTAAAAATCACATTTTTTACTTTATCAAATATCATAATGTAATATTATAATTAAAAAAATACATTCTGATTAGCTAATATGAAAACTTTTAATCACCAGTTATGTCGTTGTTTACAGTTCTAGCCTGTGGTAGAACTAATAATAAAAATATATAATACAATATCCATGACAAGGCATTTAAAAATTAAAGAAGTATTCATATATTCAAATCTGAAACTGAACCTAACCTGATGTACTATGAAGCTAAATCTAATCTAATGTAGATCACCAATTTCATGATGCTCCTTTTCCTGTAAATAAAAATGGCTGGTATGAATTCGATGAAATCTGAGTAGTTAATGTATGAGCGTAAAATGTGTCAAGCATAGCTGTCTGTATAAATAGTGAAAATTCGTCTCATTGCTGATGGGAAGAACAAACAAACGAAGCCAGGAAAAACCCAGTCCCCAACTGATAATGTCCTTTAAATAGCTATAATAAATATATTAATAGAGGTGAGAGCTGAGTAGTCTACGTGTTCATTATTTGTCCTGGCCATAAGCCATCTCTGATATGTTAAAATAAACTTACCTTAGATAAGCAATTTTCATCTGACTTATTCTTAATCAATTGCATTATGCAGGACTTTCCAAAGAAATGGCCACAGGAAAGCGAACTGCAGATCAACAATATAGAAATAATTTTATTAGAACTATTTATATAAATAGAGAAATTATAACAAGGAATAAGGGTATGTTTTCCTTGGTTGCATGTACGAGTAATTACCAGATGGTATGGTCTCCAGATGAGGTGCACGCTTCCTTGCAAAGAGAGAACTTCTTTGCCTCACTAGTCCTGCCAACATTAATGTAATTCCTCTTTCTAGAATTTTCTGGAGCTTGCCCTCTACCAACTCTATCACATTTCCGTCTCTTTTTGACCAATGTGACTAACGATGTAGTCAAATCATTTAGTTCATTTCTTGTTAGGTTTAGCTCCTTTTCTAATTTATTTCTTATCTCCGAGAGCTCCCTATATTTTTCCTCGGCTTTAGCCGATTTCTTCTGCATAATTTTAAGATACTCATGGAATGCAGCACGACCCCAGTATTGTGAACGCTCAAATTTTTGCTTTACTTTTGTGGTTGGAGAATTTGTGCTTTCTTCTTCTGGCTCTTCTTCTTCTTCTTCATTTTCATCTTCCATTTCAAATTCTTCTTCAGGTTCACCCTCTTCTTCATCTACTTCTCGTTTTGACTCCTCTTGGCTCATTTCTAATTACCACACATTCATCTACTTCTGGTAATTTAACTATTTTCAGTAGGGAATTAATACATTTTACTGGCAAGCAGTTGGACTATTGTATTATCCACTGCTTCGGTTTCTTTGGCTATTCAATTTTCACATTCTTCAGTTCAGTTCATGTCTGTTGGGTTCCATCTCCTCCTCTCTCCCTATATTCGGTGCCACCTCATTGTATGATGGCTATATGGGCATATTGGAAAATGTCTTTTAACTCCCGTCTGCTTGTTATCATTACTGATGTGACAACTAGTCTTGCATCAACCCTAGTTTCTCCTAGGGTGTCCTTGGTCTTTTTCTTGATCTAATAGGGTTTCTAGCTACTCGATTCTTCTTAGGATCCTAACTATGAGGTTCTAACCCTTTCAACTAGTGCACACCAACTAGGTAGAACAATCACTCTTTTACCACTTCCTAGACTTTTTAGCCCTTCTTGCTTCCTTGACAACTATCCCAACTTCATATCTCCTTTTTATCAACTAACATTCTATGAACAACCATAGGTCTTCTTGAAGGTCATTTGTATCCCTTATAAGATCCAAGACCACATTGGAGACTGGAACCCTAATCAAATTCACAAAAACATGACATTTGCTCCAAAAATTGCGAAGTAGGGCTACAAGCAATTAGCCCTCTGAATGATGAAAAAATAAAATAACTTGGAAAAGTCTCTAATGAGGGAGTAACATATTCACTGATTCAGATACCCTTTTCAAAGAAGTAAGAGATTCATGAGGTCTCAGTATCTCAAGACATATGTATATAGTACAACCTATATTAGTGCCTATAAATTAGGATTTTGCAAGAAATTGATCCAGTCTAGAAAGAATAAACTCTCACCTTCCTTAGAACCTTCACAAATGCTTCACCTTGCTATTGGGGCTTCTACACATATTTTCCTATCACAATCCACACTTTGATTAAAGCATTTCAAGCATTCAATCACTCCTAACACCTTTGTTGCATAATGTGATCCCTAGCCATGCATCACTAATTGGCCTAGGACATAACCACAAAAATGCTTTCCTTTCTTCCAAGGGCCCCTCCTTCACTATACAATATCTACAAGGAGTCATGATAGAAAGAAATGTGTGTGAGAGGGGAATATAGGATCTATCCTTAACCCAAATTTTCAAAAGGAATGATCCAAATTTATTAATCACAAAAAAGTGATCACACACAAATGAATCAAATGATGAATAATATGCAAAAAGGAGAAAATCCTATAATCTACTATAGAAAATAAGAACTTGAAACTTTGAATGAACAAAAGACAAACACTAACCTCATAGTAGGATGAATCTAGAAGATGTTAATTTTTGATATCGGTGTAAAATTTCAAGAAATTTTGTAACCTAATCCAGACTAGAGATGTTGAGGCAGACAAAACCAAGAAAAATTTTGTTCTTTTGAAGGTAGGTTGACCTTGACCTAGATAACGGGGCACAATCTTACCTTGGGGCACAATTGTACCCCAAAAAATCAACTTTGATTTGCACTGCTCCAATGAAATTTCTATTCAGCGATCTCACAAGTTTGACAAAAAAGGTATCCAAATATGTTCTTCAATTCATTGCTCCACACTTGTACTATTGAGATAATGGGTGTCACACAAATTGCATAATATTGTTATATTGTATTATTTTATTTTATTATGTAATGTTTCTCCTCGATGGATGTGCAACATGTAAAGATTCCCATGGGATATACTCGATGAGTTGTATTGTAACATTGTGATAATATTTCATGTAATTATTTAATATTGGGAAAAAGAAACTCAATTTTTAATATTAAATGTGGGGCCAATGGGTTAGGTAGCACATTGTTTATGAAATACCAATTGATAGTTTTGTAGGACTTGTTACTATATAAGCAACCACAAGGGTAGTTGTTGGTGTGAAAAAGATAGAGAAGAAAAAAGGGAAAAAGGCAAGAGTTGAGTGGGACAAAGCTTGATAGGTTAGCAAAGGGAGCATCTATGAAGGTTAGAAGTATGGTATGAGATGCGTGGATTCGTGCTTGTTTACATAGATTTCTAATTTTTAACTATGTCTTTGAAGGCTTCTATGGTTGTATTGCAATGGTGTTTTTGCTAAATAATACATGGTGATGGATGCTTTTGGAGGTTGGGTTTTTCCCTCAATAAAAGTTTCCCACGGTATATCTTGTGTCATATTTTTGTGGGTATGTTATCTATTCTCTTGCATGTGGATTTTAATTGCATATTTATTTCAAATCTATTATGGGTTATGTGAATATGGTTATATTTTTTATTGCAAGTTTTCTTACAAGTGGTATCAGAGCTATGGTCTTATTATTGTAACCCTAGTTTGAATCCATGGGAATGCATGAGAGGGAAAGGTATATGTGTTTCATAGATTATTTATTACAGATATGATGCTTTTTGGTTTGCTATTATGATAGGATATTGGTAGATTTTGGGCATGTGAAATTGTCAGAAATTTTTTTTTTTTGGATGTTTCATTTAAAAGAGGGGTTTTGGAGGGAGCTTACATAAATGACCTTTTGGATAAAAAAAAACCTCACCATTGGATCTAGGTCAATGATTCTATAAATTTTGATATATAATATGCCCTAGTTTGGCCATGTTCAAAGGAAATGAAAAAGTTTTTTAGTTTTAGCCCATGATGGCCATCAAATTTAATCCCATCAAAATATTCCTCACAAAAAAAATTGTAGTGAAAATCATAAAAAGGATGTCTTAGCAAAACGGCCATAGCTTTCTCTCAGGATATCAGATTTCAAATTTCGTATAGGTATTGGAAAGCTAATTTAGAGTACTACAACTTGGTGTAGGTTTGATTTTGTGATTTTGACATTTTTTCAAGTTTTAAGAGCCCAAAAGTTGGATGTTATTTATTTTGAGTATAGATTAGGGCATAATTTGGGCATACGTAGTTAAATTTTGGACTTTAAGTAGTCAACAAAAAGTTCTTGGAGAGCTCTACACATTGGTTTAGATTTGTTGCAAGTTTTGCATGGTTTATTTGGTGATATATTAATCTAAATAATTTATGGTATATATTGACTACGGTAACATTGTGAGTTTATGACATTGTATGTTTGGAGATTTAAGATTTGATGTCATTGTATACTCAATTCATATATTAGATTGGTGTCATGATGATAGAGTTATCAATATTTGGTATGGATATGTATGATGACTTGGGCCTACAAGTTGTGTAGTGTTATAAGCGATTTATACTTAAAGGTTGTATTTATGGCTTTTATATAGATTTTCTTTGCCTATTGATCTCTCATTATTGATGCATATTTAGATTGGTGGCTTGAATTTGGGTTGTTTATGTTGTAAGTCACAAGATTTTCTAATTTTTTTTCATCTAGAAGAGATTAGATGTTGTTACCAGGTACAATCATAATAGAGGATTGTGGTTGACCATTTTATGCTAATAGGTTGGACACATTAAGAGTTAGATGCTCGGTTCATGGATATTATCACAATGACATGGATTTTGGCATGACATGATTGAATATATAGGTACGTCTTTGATGTTCATTGGTTTAGATTTATGATTTGGTTATGGTGATATATCTTCTTGCTTGAGGATCATAGTTATTTGGTTTCTTTTGAGGAGCCCATGATGTGTACTTTGAGTTCTTGAATGGTTTGATGCCTTGGTTAGTTCTCATGATTAGAGGATGCTTTTTTTCATAATGATTTCATGGATAGCTTGGATACATGGTTTAGTGGAAACTTGTGACAATGATGAAATGACAGTGTAGGATTAGTTCCTGGTTTGGTTTGGAGATCTTGGTTTCATTTAGTACTAACACTTTGGTTGTGTGAGTGTAGACCTAGAGGATCTTCATGTTGGATATGGATTTTATGATGTCCAAGGTTACTTGATACCATAGTTAAGTGGGAGATTTTTGGCATTGATATATTCATTTAGTGTTTGCAGATGTTAGAGGTTTGTCTTAGATCTTATTGCTGTAGAAGCGTCTTTGATATTTGCATGGTGCACTTTTTATCTTCATGGTGTGTGTGAATATGGTTAGATCTTGAGGACTTGTGGGGTTCTTAGTTATCTTCATGGTGTGTGGAGATGGTTCTTCATAGTATGTGGAGATATTTTTCTTCATGGTCTATGAAGATGGCTCCATCTTGAGGACTAATGGAGTTCTTGCTAAAGATGTGGTTTATGCTTTCATTTGACATGTTATCCTTGGTGTTAGGATGGTTTAATTATTATTTCATGGTATATTCTTGATACATGTTTAGAGTTTTGCCATGTTATAATATGTTCATATGGAGCATGTTATCTCTTTGGTTGAGCTGGTTAGATCATGTTGTCATGTTTATGTTCTTAAGTGTTGGAAATATTCAAGACTATGCTAAGTTACTAAGAGGGAAGTTGTGAATCAAGAAATTTTAAAGCTTCTACCAATTTCAATTCTTAATTCGATAAACCAATTAGCATTTAATTCATCACATTTGATCGAATTGCATGCATGAGAAATAAAAATAAATAAAAAAGCATCCACAACACTTGAACACAGAGATTTGGTGACCCAAAAACCTTCCAAATAGAAAGTAAAATTGGGGTGGGGATGATACCCACAAGCTTTAGTACTGCAGCATAATGTTGGCCCATTAAGGCTTACATTGATCACTTTTGATGATCTACCTTGTTATGAGCAAATAGGATTGCTAGGTCCACCTTGTGAGAGGATTTACAAAGATACAATGAAGTATGCACTCAGTAAAGAGATTTAAAAAATACTGTTAGGTCTACCTTGTTAAAGGATTTTGACTAGTTCACCTATTAGGATGAAGTAGTAGATCTTTGACTTTCAACATCATTTGCTAATAGAGATTCCTTGGCGTACTGATCACCTTTCTATGATAGATTTTTCACTGCTTCTCCTTGTATTGATATGACCTTCATAAATCTTTATCTTTTTCTTACATTCACATTCTTGTACTTTCATTACACATTCATTACATGTCACACATCATATTAGATATGATACAATACATCACATATATATACCAGTCCAATTTAACAAATTACAAAGTTGGTGATAATACAAGTTAACACAAAGTTTACAAAGTCAGCCCATGTGAAGATACTCAAGTTCTAAAGACTAACTTGGTGATGTTATGATACTTGGCATCCACTGTCATTGCTTGGCACCATCATGCTCTTGGTAGATGTAGAAGCTTAGTCCACACTGATCACTTTCAAGTAGTCTTGAATTTGGTCTACACTAGTGACTCGGTAGATGTGCAACTTGGAAAATACTAAATTAATTGGTTACCATGAGGTGGCTTGACTAACACTATCTTCATATCACATGAACTGAAAGCTTGGTAGATACTGCAATGCTTGGTAACCACTAGCTTCACTTCACATGAACTGTGAACTCGGTAACCACTGATAAACTTGGTATACATTGAACTACTTAGCTTGAACTATTAAACTTCACACTAATTGAATTTTCTTTGTAACCACTAGAATTGGTCCAAAGGAATCAATAGTAACTGTAAATCTTAGTGGCTACTAAATTACATGGAAAAAATTGTAAATTGTTTAAAGATCTTGGTAGCTATACAAAATTTGAATAAGTGTGTGTCATTAATAAAAATCTAGACTGATATGTCAATAATCTTCCCCTTTGGCATTAGTGATAGAAACACTTACTAGGCCAACATTGAATACTTGTATTCATTACCATGTGATACTAACTTGGCTTATTTTTTACATTTTTCAAAATTGATGTTTGTAAGATATATACATAGTATTTATGCACCATAGCATATATCTCCCCTATACTATGTGTTCTACTATGTACATGTAGCTTTTCTCTTATATACATCTCCCCCTATAACTCTTCTCTTCTCCCTTTAACTTTTCTCCCATATCTCATATTTTTTGATATCTCATCTTTTCATATATCTCATCTCCCCCTTTTTGACAGTAATGCCAAAGATTTATTCAACATATTTACATGGAGACACCAAAATGAGATAAGAATTTAGAGTGTACCTTGAGGGTAATTGCCAATGTTTTATCCCAACTTTCTTGTAGTACGTTACATGTATGAACGACAATTTGCACTTTAGCTAACAGTTATGTTAGAAATGGAAAAAGAAATTTGTAAATAAGCAATACCAGGAAAGAATCTAAGTGAGTAAATGCATGAAAAGATATTACCATAAAATAGGAGAGAGAAAGCTTCAAGCTCCAACACCATGAGACAAGATATTTGGAAAGGGGAAAGCAAAGAAAACCCCTTGTGAAATTATGAATGAGGCATGAAAAGCCTAAGAAGGAAGAGAGAGAGAGAGAGAGAGAGAGCAATCGCTCATACAATAATTGAGAAGAGGAAGAAACCTCATTGTGAAATGAGAGAGGAGGGTCATCTCTTAAATAGAGATGAGACAGAGGAGTTAGAATGTAACTCCCATGTCTATGAATGCCACCATTCATAAGTGTGTGAAGCCAAGTGTGAGATTCCTCTTAAGGAGGAATAATCTAAATTACAATATATAGTTGTCCTCACACATTCCAATAGATGACGAAATAAGATGTAGTGGAAAAAGGACAAAAAAGAAATATATTAGGATACCTTGGCTTATATCCTAATATATTATAACAATAAATAAAGGAGGTCTAACCTTGGTTTATAAACACACCAAGGAAAGATTACAACTTCTAACACCCCCCTTTAATCTTTACTTGGGGTAATTACATCAAAGGGTATTAAACCCATAATTTACAAAAATCTGCAACTTAATCTTCAATATGAAGTAATTTGATTGACTTCAAGCCATATGGTACATTTGCAGATCCAAGAGAAGTACATGAGTCCTTTGAATGTGATCAAGTGGAAGCATAGACACATCTTCATATGTGAAAAATTGAGAAGGTTCCTTGATGGATCACCTGAAAAAGAAAGTAGAGAACAAAAAACAAGACAAATATCCACAAGTAGAATGTCATCATATATGCAAATTCAAAATCCTTTTGAATAAGGATAATAAAACTCTCATAGAGAAACAATGAGTAAAACATGTTACCAAAAAACAATGGAGATAACCTGATATCAAGTTAAAGTATATGATCAAAATATAATCAGTATGAGAAAATTTTGATTAGTGTTCTCATGAAAAATATATTATACTAATGCACAAATGACCATAGACAAGGCCAACATGATACTTGCATCAATATTGCATCAATCGTGTGGATATAGACAGTCCACTTAATGAATCATCCCACTCCAAGCTAATGGGGGCATCCCTCCATAACATGCATGACTCATGATCTAAGCAATAATGTATACAAATCATTATGACATTAATATATGAAAATAACATAAAGGAGAGACATGCTGATCAAAGTAGAATTATCATGATTTTTGTTAGGATAATCAAAAGAATGGATTATGAGGATAGAACAACATATTGCCTTCAAATTGGATCAAATTATTTGAATTTGGAGGGGAAAACTCCAATAATAACATCCTCTTCATTGAGGAACAAAAATGGAACAACATGGAGGGAAACTCCATAAAAATATTATCCTATCAAAATGGAACAGATAGGATCAAATGGAGGGAAACTCCATATAAAATGAGTGCATACCAATATATGATGGAGGGATACTCCATGGGCCAGATAAGGAAACTATGTATCAGTTATACTGAGGGGACCTACATAATTAACCTTGAAAAAATATTAAGCTCCCTATGCAACTCAAAAAAAATATCATATAAATCATGTAGATCAATGGTGTAAAATCATAAAATGCCAACATGGGCATAGAATGATGCTATAAAAGCATAAAAGTGCAACTATGGGCACATGAAAATATCAAAATGAAGGCAAATGTGTAAGATTACTCATAATCCAATTAAGTAAAATGATTTAAGGAAGATCAACTAAATATAGATATCAGGTATAAAACTCCATTAAGGGTAAACATGGGTACTCAGTTCATTTTGTGAAGGTATATAACAAGTTCTCAATCATAATAGTCATAAATGAAATTATATATTTATTTGGATATATATATGTGTGCACCCATATATACTTAAATAAATATATGATAAGCCACAATATTGGAAGGATCCTTTAAAATATATATATAGATCAAGTAGAATGAACATTTTGAATAAAGACAAAATCTTCTTAAATAGTACTTTTAGATAACAGAATCTAATCACAATTATTAGGAATGATTTTCAAAATAGAGTGCTTTTTTGTAAAAAAAACTGAATTTTTAGAATGATAAAAGCCGAAAAGGCATCTTACATGAACAGATAACGTGGTTAATTAGCAACAACCTCTTTTTTTTTTAGCAATGATTTCTCTTTATCATGTAATGCTACAAATGTAAGACTTAGAATAATATTCTAAAAATAATAATCAAGAGTTATAAAAAGTTGTTAGAGAATATCTTAGAATAGATGTTGTAACAGGTGAATAATGATGTAGACCTGCAAAAAAAATTTAAAAAAATTAGAGGAATAATTCTTCTACAAATATAGAAACTGTATCTACCAAATAATTACAAAGAGCTAAGTTTGGCAAAGAGCAGAAGAATCGCTAAACATAAGGAATATTAATTATAGTGCATGCATTCAAATTCAAAGAAGGGGCACGATAGAGTGCATGTGAAGGCACGAGCATGCAAGGTGGACAGTTACAAGGTGAAATGCATGCAAGAAGGGTTGTGCTCAAAAAAGCCTGTTACTATCATAGTAACTGAGGAATGTCCAGGAGGATGTGAAGATAATATATTGAGCATAAATTTAAATCCATGGCCTTCGACTACCACATGAATCTCATCCTCAGTGACTGCGAGGAGTTCAGGAAGCTCCTGCCCAAGAAAGGTGAAAGAAGAAAGAAGAAAGAGAGGAGAGGTGAACACTGGGCCTCATCCTTCTACGTGGTGAGGAGGTCATATTAAGAATGGGAGCAGCACCACAAGTTAGTTGGTAGCCGTTGTACCTGCTCACCAAAACCATCTGCCTATGCCTTTAATTTCCCCCATATGACCGTTCCCTTAGAAAACACAACACACATTTCCTCAGCAACAACGGCGATTTCGCCAGCTTGCAGGAAATGCAGAGAGCAAAAAAGTGATTCAGAGCAAGTTTGTTGGGGATTCTTAGGCAGACACAGGAAATCATGATCGATCGGCCATTGCATGGCAACCTCCCTACAGAATCACTTTCCCTGGGCGACCCTCTGGATGCCACTCTGACGGAAGAGTCCTCAGGAGGGGTATGCTTATAATGAAAATGGGAGACATTTGACAAGTAGGGGTGAAAAAAAATGAAGCGAATGGAAGTAGTGCTGAATCTTATTCTGATGCAAAGGCAAATTAATCCACTGAATCCATAGAAAAAACATTCATATCATGAAAAAATGGAAATATAGAGGTTCAGTTTCGCGCTATTTATAATGAGAGATGCTTTAGCACAATAATTTTTGTCTTGAAAAGAAAGCTTATTAGAGTTGTCAAGAAGCTTCATGAGTGTGGCGATTTCCATACGGCCATCAAGTTCATTTCCAAGGTTGCTGGGCCAGAGATAGTCATAAGAGATGCCAGCCGCTTTCACCATTTCAGGGATGGACTATGTTCATGTAGGGATTATTGGTGAAGCTTGTCATGGCTAGTTACCATTCAAATGTTATATCATATGTACCGCATTGTAAGCATACAACAAAAGTTATTTTGATTCCGATGCACGAGTGACATGCATCACGCATTTTGAAATGAACCTGTATAGATAAGTCACCTGACATTTCAGATATACCGGCTTAGATAAGTTGACAAGGATGAATTGAGTTTCTAGTTTGAACAAAAACTCAAATATACTGGGTTGCTGTGGACTGTGAGTCCACCATGAAATTTCTTTACAAGAAGAAGAAGCAGCGATGGAGAATGGGATTGTGCTTTGTCGGCCATAGGAAAAGATTGCACGGGCAAGCTGAAAACAATAACAATGCATTATATGGGATGGGGTTTCGGCAGTTTTCCATTACAAACATGGGGCCTTTGGGATGCCTTCCTCTCTACACATCCAATAGTAACTACAACACTTTTAATGACACAGAAAATGCACTGGCTGAGAATCATAATGAATGTTGGTGAAATAGAAACCATCCTTCCCTCCTAACTGCAGAACAGAAACCAAAAGATATTACAAACGGAGCTGGTTAAAGCTTACACCAGGATTAACAGACTGAAAAAATGGATAACCATAAACAAAATAGATTAGACAAAACAAGAGTAAAAAAAATTGATATCTAGATAGGAAAACCCTTTGTCGGCAAGCCTTCCAAAGGGGGTTAGATGAAAACTAATAGAAAATAAGAAGTAACCTGCACAAATTAGAGCAAACAGAAGTTAATCATGTTTGACGGTAAACCAACCAAACCAAAAAAATTTCAATTTCTTCCATCTTAAGAGGATTAAAAAAAAAATAGAGATCTCTCTCAAGAGTCTCCTTCGAATCGTACCTTCATGCAAACACTCAAAACAAAGATTAAACTACTCTGATACCATGTTAGAAATGGAAAAAGAAATCTATAAATAAGCAATACTAGGAAATAATCTAAGTGAGTAAATGCATGAAAAGATATTACCATAAAATAGGAGAGAGAAAGCTTCAAGCTCCAACACCATGAGACAAGATATTTGGAAAGGGGAAAGCAAAGAAAACCCCTTGTGACATTATAAATGAGGCATGAAAAGCCTAAGAAGGAAGAGAGAGAGAGAGAGAGAGAGAGAGAGAGAGAGAGAGAGCAATCACTCATACAATAATTGAGAAGAGGAAGAAACCTCATTGTGAAATGAGAGAGGAGGGTCATCTCTTAAATAGAGATGAGAGAGAGGAGTTATAATGTAAATCCCATGTCTACGATTCATAAGTGTGTGAAGCCAAGTGTGAGATTCCTCTTAAGGAGGAATAATCTAAATTACAATATATATTTGTCCTCACATATTCCACTAGATGACGAAATAAGATGTAGTGGAAAAAGGACAAAAAAGAAATATATTAGGATACCTTGGCTTATATCCTAATATTTTATAACAATAAATAAAATAGGTCTAACCTTGGTTTATAAACACGCCAAGGAAAGATTACAACTTCTAACAAGTTCAATCATGTGGTCAGCAACAAAGAAGTTATTATCATGAATCAAGGTTTTTGAAAAAATAGTGTGTTTCTACATAGAATCCATGACAGGAAGGATCATATTTTGTATATCAACTAATGTGATATGGATTCTTACTTCTTCTCTTAACAATATTTCTTGCATATATGACAAAAATATAATCTTCTTAAAATGTGTAAACGTTGAATTGGGGTTAAGTTACAATTGCTGAGCACTTTCCTTAAGATGAGTATCAATTTTGGACAATTTGTCCTTAACTTCATTGGTATACTCAGTGACATCACATAAATTTTTCTTTTATATTTTTAGTTTCTCATACATGTAGTTAGATTTGATGTGATGAATTAAATTCTAATTGGGTTATTGAATTAAGAATTGAAATTGGTAGAAGCATCAGAAGTTACTGATTCACCCCTCCATTTTCAATAACTTAGCATAGTCTTGAATATTTCCAACAATTGGTATCAGAGATTTGGTGGCCCAAAAACTTTCCAAATAGAAAGTAAAACTATGGTGCTAATGATACCCACAAATTTAAGTACTATAGCATAAAGTTGGCCTATTAAGGCTTACATTGATCACTTCCGGTGATCTACCCTATTAGGAGCAAATAGGACTACTAGGTCCACCTTGTGAAATGATTTACAAACATACAATGAAGTATGCACTCGGTAAAGAGATTTAAAAAATAAATTTAGGTCTACCTTGTTGAAATATTTTCACTAGTTCACCTATTAGGATGAAGCAATAGATTTTTGACTTGCAACTGAGTTTTCTTATAGAGATTGATTGATGTACCGATCACCTTTCTATGATAGATTTGTCACTACTACTCCTTGTATTGATATCACCTTCATAAATATTTATCTATTTCTTATATTTGCATTCTTGCACTTTTATTACACATTCATTACATGTCACATATCACAATGTATATGATACAATACATCACATATATATACCAATCCAATTTACAAAATTATAAAGGTTGCAATGATACAAGTTAACACCAAGTTTACAAAGTCAGCCCATGTGAATATACTTGAGTTCTAAAGAATGACTTAGTGAGGTTATGATACTCAAAATCCACTGTCACTACTTGACATCATCACACTCTTGGTAGACATAGAAGCTCTATCCATACTGATCACTTTCAAGTAGTCTTGAACTCAGTGTGCACTAGTGACTTGGTAGATGTTGTGCAACTTGGCAAACATTGAATTACTTGGTTACCATGAGTTAGCTTGATTAAAACTATCTTTGCATCACATGAACTGAGATTTTGGTAGCTACTACAATTCTTGATAAGGATTGGCTTCACTTCACATGAATTGTGAGCTCAATAACCACTGATAAACTTGGTATACATTTAACTGTTGAACTTCACACTAACTAAATTTGCCCAATAACCACTAAAATTGGTCCAAAGGACTTATTAGCAACTATAAAGCTTGGTGGATATTTAATTACATGAAAAAGACTATAAATTGTTTAAAGATCTTGATAGTTGTACAAAATCTGAAGAAGTGTGTGTCACTAATAACAAACTTGATTGATATGTCAACACCTAAGGCCATGGTTGGAACTTTGACATTGACCTTGGTTTATTTTTTATTGGTATTAAGTACATTGATTATAAGCTAGATACTTCATGATATTTTCATGTTGAATTTGGAGTTGGCATGCATTGAATTGTTAGAGGTGCTCATGGATACTTAGAGACAACGGTGATGCTGATTTCTCTTTGATTGGAGATGTGTTTATTGGGATAGATGTTTGGTTTTGGTAAGAAGTCCAAGGGGCATTCACCTAATATGGACTTTAAATGAGAATTTTCTTAGATGAAAGTTGGTTGGAGACTTGGATATCTTGATGAACATTCTCATTTCACACTCTTGGTCTACTTTGCAGTTTTCCACTTGAGAGGTATAGCCCATTATTTCTCCTCGATACATTATTTTTATTATTTTTTTTCATGGATATGGATCTTGAGCTATAGTACATGAGTTACTTCTGGAGGGTTCATTTGAGAAATGGTTTAGCATTGATTATCTCCATTTGCATATATTGTTATGTTTGTTGAGTTCGGAAGATGCTCTATATTGGGCTTATTCCCTTGTCTAGGAATGGTTTATGAGTTTGATCTTCTTGTGAGAGGCTTACATCCATGATTAGTTATACATGATATGGGTTGCATGGTGTTGAGGATTCTTGTTGGGGTTTTATGAAGGAGATCATACTTACATAGTTTACATCTAGAGGTGTGTGTAGAAGGATATGATACATGTTATGATTTGCATGGTTTCTCTTTGATCTTGGTTATCTTCCTAGATGTTTGATTTTTCTTACATTAGATTTGATATTTCTTGGAGATTATGATCGCTGGTTTGTGTTCATATATACCATGTGAGAGATGACATGGTTATTCCTTTATCTCTTTCCTCTGTTGATTGTGGAGAAATTGGGAGACCATTGGAGATTTTTAATGAGAGTTATTCTTGCAGGTTATTGGTTTATGTATTATGGATGTCCTTGAGACTATATGAATTCACTTCTTTGTGATGTTGTGAGTAGATTGGTTATAGATTTGACATTATCTTTTTTAGTGGGAGCTTCTTGGTACATATGTGGCATGTATTTCTCTTGAGGCTTGTGATTGTAGGTTACAAATTAGATATATGTTGATGATGTGATATTTTCTTGATATACCTTTGGAGGTATAGATAGTTGGATGGGTTTGGCACTTGTTGCATGTGTTATTTCAGCTATAGATATTTTGATAGCTATAGATACATTTGATTATCTTTGAATTAGGTCTTTTGTGCTTATCATTTTAGTTGGTAGAGTATTTTATGATCTTTAAGTGTGACAATTTTAGTGGCTTTTTCTTTGGATGGCTTTTAAGTATGTCTGGTGGTAGTGGCATGATAGGAGGTGAGATCATTCATGCTTGAGATGTTGAATACTTTGATTTTGTTGCAAGTACTAAGATGGAGCACTTCATGTACTTTGATCTATGATGGCAGATTGTCATGTCCCCTATTCAAATAATTTAAAAAAATAAACTTTGTTAAGGCAGGCAGGCTCCAAAAAGGTGAAATTTCGGAAAAAGGGGTTAATCTTTGGAAACCAATGGACTAATAAATAAAAATTATTATTAAATTATATTTTATTAACCCCTCTTGGACGTGAGTTAGGGTTATGCCCTCTTTAAAAGGGGTTTGGAGGCATTTTGGGCTCATTCTACATCTTGATTCTTGCTAATTTTCGTGTTGTTCTTCAGAGGCTGCCAAACCTGTGGAGAAGGAGACCCAAGAATGGGAGTTTGTAGGTTTCCAAGAAGGCTAAGGACAGGAGTTTGAAGCCATTCCATGTGCATGCTCATACAGAGTTTGCCCTTGTGCTGAATAGTGCCGATTTGGGTGTTTTTGAGGTTGTTTTTGGTTTGAATTTGGGTTTTCAGTTGAGTGTTTCATATCAGTTTGGTTTGCTGTTGTATTTCAAACTTTATGATGTTAAAATAGAGTTGAATATATGTATTGGGTCGTGATTAAACTTCTGAGATAATTTATGAGTGTTTTGTGGTGTTTTCGGGCATTTTTGTGTTAATTTCGGGAGCCCGATTGAGCATAGTTTTGCTCTACATTTGTGATCTGTTGTGTAAGGGCTATAAAAATCTGGAAATTTCATTTTGTAGGCTTTTATGCTGCTGAAATTTCTGTAAAAATTTCCATTTTCAGATTTATTAATAATTTGTGAAGTTGTGAAGTTTTTGGCACTAATTTGGACATACCCGATTTGGGTTTTATTGGAGAATTGGTAGATCTTTGTAATATTGGTTGTTTGATTTTAAAGTTCTGATTTGAGGCTGGAAATATCATAAAAAATCAGTAAAGGGACATTACAGTGGTATCAGAGCCATGATCTTGCCAGCCTGAGGGTTTGTAGAAGTTGCATGTCAGTTTTAACAACTACCCAGATCTTGCATGTCAAGTTTTGATAACTACCCAGATCTTGCATGTCATATTTTATGATTGCATGCAACTAAGTGAAAGAGAAAAAAAATATTTGCAGCGAGAAAAGAATAAAGAAATTTTGATCAAACCCCCAGTTGAAAGCAAAAGTACAAAATCCAAGGAAGAAAAAGGTATGGCTGATCCAGATGAGATGGCAAAGAAATTCTTCCAAGACATCCAAAATACTCAGAAGCAAACAGTGGATGGTTTGGTGGAAAATAGCTAGGCTTTGCGAATATTGACAGAAAAATTACAAGGAATTGCATCTGTTAATGAGAAAGGGAGCACTTCAGAGGAGCCGAGAAATGGGAGATCCACACCATCTAAATCAACCAAATCTATTTTCTTGCCTGCAGATGAGCCACCAGTACCAAATCCAGCCATTAATCCAGTGGAAGAGGTTACAGGTAATTTGATTACATTAAGAGCTACTTACAATGGCTTAGATGATGACTTTCATGGTTCAGTTCCTTTTAGAGAATATGTGGATATGATGAACGCTTTGATGCCCAAGAAAGAGAATAGGAGGGAGCATGACACAAGTGGAAGAGAGCTCAAAAATAAAATAAGCAAGTTTACAGCGCCTACTTTTGATGGAACAAATAAAATTTCAGCTAGAGCATGGCTACAAAAATTACAAACTTTCTTCACACTTAACCCCATGAAAGAGAGTGATGCTATTCAATTTGCAAGTCTACACTTGGAAGATGCAGCCTATGATTGGTGGTATCATGGAATGACTACTCAAGGTCACGATCAAGTAACTACATTTGAAGATTTCAGTCAAAGGGTGATAGATAGATTTGACCTCAAGGATGATGAAGAGTACTTTAAAGAATCGTCAAAGTTGAAGCAAACCAAATCAGTTAATGAGTATATAGAAGAATTTCAAAAAGTGGCTATTATGGTACCTAATATGAGTGAAAAGAGGATTGTTTATCTTTTTCTTGATGGTTTAGAAGATTATGTTAAGGGTTTGGTTAAGGCTTTCTCACCCTCAACCTTACAGGAAGCTATCAAAAGAAGCTTGCAACTTGAAACTTGCGTGCCTATGAAATCAATCACTAATCAAAAACCCCCAAATCTTTGGCAACATAAGGGAAATTTTTAGAAAAAGACTTTTCCAACACTACCACCAAAAGATGTGACAAATGTGGCAAAAAAGAAGGTAGATGAAGAGACTAGGAGTGAATTACGAAGGAAAAAGCTTTGTTTTACTTGTAGAGAACCATGGGTTCCAAGACACAGATGTTTAGGGAAAGGTCAAGTGCACTATATTGAAGTTGCTTCAGAATCTGATTCAAATGAGCATGAGGAATTTCATGATACTAAGGAGGAGGTAGAAGAAGAGAAAGTAAAAGAAATCAGCAAGGATGGCACTTTAGCAGCATTATCAGGAGTCCCAAGATACCATCCCTTTCGAATTCGAGGGGTACTAGCAGGGCAAAGGTTGACTATTCTTCTTGATAGTGGGGCAACTCACAATTTTATTGATGAGGGATTTGTCATGAAAAGAGGGCTTAAAGCAGAAGATTTTGAGGGATTCAATGTTACTGTAGCTGATGGATTCACTATGCCTTGCACACGGGTGGTGAAATAACTCAAGATGACCTTAGGAGATTATGAGTTATGTGATGACTTCTATGTGGTTGGTATTGGGGAGACAGATCTTGTATTGGGTGTTCAATGGTTGCACTCTATCGGAGGCTATTACATGAACCATAAAACTATGGAGTTTAAATTTCATTCCAATGGGAAAGAAGTCATATTGAGAGGGTTATCAAATGGAGCACCTAAGGCGGTCTCTGCAAAGAGGATGGAGAGGACTTTTCGAAGAGGACACGTAACATGGGCAGCAGGAGTCATAATCCAACCAACAAGCTCTCCCAAGAATCAAGGTAATTTCCATTTTGAAATTCAAAATATTCTTGATAAGCATAGTATAGTTTTCAATGACTTGCCTCTAGGATTACCACCAGATAGAGGTTTTGAGCATGTTATAGAGTTAGAACAGGGTGCCAAACCAGTTATAACAACCCCATACCGCCATCCAAGAGGTTATAAGGAAGAAATTGAAAAAACTATTAAAGAACTCCTAGACATGGGATTCATAAGGCATAGCTCTAGTCCATTTGCATCATCTGTGGTACTTGTCAAGAAAAAGGATGGTACAATGAGAATGTGTATAGACTACAGGGCTCTAAACAAGAAGACCATAAAAAATAGGTATCCCATACCACGCATAGATGAACTCATTGATGAGTTACATGGTGCTGTATACTTCTCAAAAATTGACTTAAGATTAGGCTACCATCAAATCTGAATGAGGAGTGAAGATGTGGAAAAGACTGCTTTCAGATGTCACTATGGGCACTTTGAATTTCTTGTTATGCCATTTGGACTCACTAATGCACCAGCAACATTCCAATCTTGTATGAATAAGGTATTCAGCCAGCATCTTCGAAAATTTGTTTTGGTATTTTTTGATGATATCTTGATATATAGTAAAACATGGGAAGAGCATCTAAAGCACATAGACACTATTTTGGGAATCTTGGAGTAGCAATCCTTCTATGCTAAGCTATCTAAATGTGAGTTTGGTTTGACAGAGATCTTATATTTGGGACATATTATAAGCTCTAAAGGAGTACAGGTTGATCAACAAAAAATCTAGGCAATTTTGGATTGGCCTCCACCCACCAATCTTACACAGTTGAGAGGTTTCTTTGGGTTGTGTAGCTACTATAGGAGATTTGCCAAGGGATTTTCTCAGCTTGCTGCCCCCTTTACTGATTTGACAAAGAAAGGAGCTTTTGTTTGGACAGAAGAGGCACAAAAAACATTTGATAAGCTTAAGGAGGTAATGAGTTCATGCCCTGTGCTTGCAATTCCAGATTTCTCTTTACCTTTTTTTGTTGAATGTGATGCTTCGGGAGAAGGTATAGGGGCTGTCCTAACTCAAAGGGGACATCCAATAGCATTTGAGAGTTGAAAATTAAATCAATCAGAGAAAGGGTACTCCATCTATGATAAGGAAATGTTGGAAATCATGCATGCACTTCATAAGTTTAGACAATATTTGGTATGTGGGAGATTCATTGTAAAGACAGACCATAATAGCCTCAGGTTCTTCTTGAACCAAAGGGATTTGAATGATCGTCAACAAAAATGGGTAAGCAAATTGCAAGCTTATGATTTTGATATTGAATACATGAAAGGAAAGAATAATGTGGTTGCTGATGCTCTCTCAAGAAAGCCCACTTTGTGTTCCTTATCATCTATCTCTGCTAATTGGAAGGTCTCCATAATTTTAGAGTATGCTAAAGATTCATTTGCCACCAAGATTTTGGATAAGTTAGTGGATGATAACAGGTACAAGGTTGTTGATGAATTGATTTATTACAAGAACAGGATCTTCTTAGTACCAGGGTCAAAAACTAAGGAGAGGATATTGAGGGCCTTTCATGACACACCTTTGGCTGGTCACCAGGGATACTTCAAGACATACAGGCAAATTTGAGAGCGTTTTTCATGGAAGGGTATGAAGGAGGATGTCCTTAAACACATTAAGGAATGTATGGTATGCCAACAAAGCAAGAGTGAGCAAAATTTTCCTGCAGGGTTGTTGCAGCCACTTCCTATTCCTGAACAAAAATGGGAAAGTATTTCCATGGATTTCATCACTGGGTTGCCCAAGGTTCAAGGTAAGGATTGCATATATGTGGTGGTAGATAGACTAACTAAGTATGCACATTTCTTTCCTATCACATCTGATTTCAAGGCATCACAAGTGGCCGAATTGTTCTTCAAGGAAATTTTTAGATTACATGGTTTGCCTAGAAACATTGTTAGTGACCAGGACAGTAGATTCCTCAGCTCTTTTTGGAAAGAGCTCTTTCATTTGGCAGGAACTGAACTCACTCCCAGTACTAGCTATCACCCTCAAACAGATGGACAAATAGAGATAGTTAATAAATGGATAGAAGGATATTTGAGGAACTATGTTTCAAATCAACAACATGCTTGGGTGAAATGGTTACACCTAGGGGAGTATTGTTACAATACATCTCATCACATGTCTATTGGTATGCCTCCTTTTCATGCTCTTTATGGTTACGATGCCCTTTCCTTTGTTGATCTAATACTTTCCGATAGCAGAGTACCCGCAGCAAGTGATTTCATCAAGCAAAGCCAAGACATAATAAGGTCCCTCAAGGATAATCTACAACATGCACAAAACCAACAAAAGATATATGCTGATAGGAAAAGGATTGAAAGATCTTTTGAGGTGGGAGATTTGGTATTTTTTAGGTTGCAGCCATATAAGCAAAGCACCTTGAAGAGAAGTGGGGCAGAGAAACTCAAGCCAAGGTTCTATGGGCCTTATAAAATCATCAAGAAGGTAGGAGAGGTAGCTTATGAATTGGAGCTCCCACCAAACAGCAAAATACATAATATTTTTCATGTATCTTGCTTAAAGAAGGTTCTAGGCCAGCAAACCATAGTATCTACAGAATTACCACCTCTTGATGATGAAGGGAAATTAGTTTTGATACCAGAAGAGATTTTGGATACAAGAGAGAAAAGGTTGAGAAATAGGAGCATCATAGAGCATTTGGTCAAATGGAAAGGATTACCACTAGAGGATGCAACTTGGGAAGGAGAACATATTCTTGAGAATTCCAACCTTCATTGCTTGAGGACAAGTAATATTTGGGAGGGGAGGACTTGTCATGTCCCCTATTCAAATAATTAAAAAAAATAAACTTTGTTAAGGCAGGCAGGCTCCAAAAAGGTGAAATTTCGGAAAAAGGGGTTAATATTTGGAAACCAATGGACTAATAAATAAAAATTATTATTAAATTATATTTTATTAACCCCTCTTGGACGTGAGTTAGGGTTATGCCCTCTTTAAAAGGGGTTTGGAGGCATTTTGGGCTCATTCTACATCTTGATTCTTGCTAATTTTCGTGTTGTTCTTCAGAGGCTGCCAAACCTGTGGAGAAGGAGACCCAAGAACAGGAGTTTGCAAGTTTCCAAGAAGGCTAAGGATGGGATTTTGAAGCCATTCCATGTGCATGCTCATACAGAGTTTGCCCTTGTGCTGAATAGTGCCAATTTGGGTGTTTTCGGGGTTGTTTTTGGTTTGAATTTGGGTTTTCAGTTGAGTGTTTCATATCAGTTTGGTTTGCTGTTGTATTTCAGACTTTATGATGTTAAAATAGAGCTGAATATATGTATTGGGTTGTGATTAAACTTCTGAGATAATTTATGAGTGTTTTGTGGTGTTTTCGGGCATTTTTGTGTTAATTCCGGGAGCCCGATTGAGCATAGTTTTGCTCTACATTTGTGATCTGTTGTGTAAGGGCTATACAAATCTGGAAATGTCATTTTGTAGGCTATTATGCTGCTGAAATTTCTGTAAAAATGTCCATTTTCAGATTTATTAATAATTTGTGAAGTTGTGAAGTTTTTGGCACTAATTTGGACATACCCGATTTGGGTTTTATTGGAGAATTGGCAGATCTTTGTAATATTGGTTGTTTGATTTTAAAGTTCTGATTTGAGGCTAGAAATATCATAAAAAATTAGTAAAGGGACATTACACATATGTGCTAGAAGGGATTGTTCCCTTGTTCATTTGTGTGGCTATAGATTTACTCTATGCAATGTATACAACAAGTGAGAGATTATTGAGATAATGGGTATTACACACATTGCATAATATTGTTATACTGTATTATTTTATTTTATTATGTAATGTTGCTCCTAAATGGACATGAAACATGTAAAGATTCCCATGGGATATACTTGATGAGTTGTATTGTAATATTATGATAATATTTTATGTAATTATTTAATAGTGGAGAAAAGATATTTAATTTTTAATATTAAATGTGGAGTTAGTTAGTTAGCTATCACATGGTTTATGTAATACCCCTTCATGGTTGTGTGGGACTTACTATCATATAAGAAGCCACAAGGGTAGTTGTTGGTGTGAAACAGACAGAGAAGACAAAAGAGAAAAAGGTAAGAGTCAAGTGGGACAAGGCTTGACAGGTTAGCCAAAGAAGCATTTGTGAAGGTTAGAAGCATGGCATGGGATGTGTGGATTCATGCTTTTTCACATAGATTGCTTAGTTGTGGATATGCCTTTAAATGCTTCTATAGTTGTATTATAATGGTGTTTTTGTTGAATAATACACGATGATGGATTGTTTTGGAGGTTGGGTTTTTCCCTCAATGAGGGTTTTCCATGGTAAATCTTGTGTCACATTTTTGTGGGTATGTTGTATATTCTCTTGCATATAGATTTCAATTGTATATTTATTTTAGATCTATTATGGATTATGTCAAAATGGTTATATTCTGTATTGCAAGTTTCCTTACATGTACCCACAAGAAAAATGGTTTTGTTGTTTGGATGAAGGGTTTTCCTTAGTCAAATCCTAGTTTGGAATCAACCCTAATAATGGAATTGAAATAGAGAATGCTAGAAAGTAGTAGAAGTAAATCTAATAATGAAGCTATAATATTCAATAAATATGCAATTGTATTTCAAATTTAAACAACTATATTGATATGAAACCTTGAACATAACATTAACAAATGTAAATCAAAACCTCCATGATTGTATGCTTGAAATCAACCTTGAGAGAAAAAGGAATTAATCTAGAAGATGAAAAAATGATCTCAAAGGAAGATCACATGACCATGATTGATAGATCTAGGATTTTGAATGACGAATCTTGAATGCTTGAACCAAATCCCTTCAAAGACTTGAATGCTTCAATCCTTGATCTTCAATGGAAAACTTGAATTCTTGAATGATAAAGTTCTTGCTCACTTGAAAATGCATGACGAAATGCTTTCTTTAAATTTTCTAGATGATGGTTAGATATCACAATGAGCCTTCTTATTCCTTAGAGAAAATTCTAGGAGGAGGCTTCCTTATATAGAGATCTAAGGCACAAACTTCTAGAAAAAGGATGACATAGGAACATTAAATCCCAATTAACCTTAACACCTAGAAATGAACCTAGATTAAATGCAATTTAAGATCCTACCATTCCAAAACTTGAAACAACTAGCCTTGAAGTGGATAACTAAAACTTTCAAATACATGATATCCCAAAACTCCTAGATGTTGAATATTAGACTTGGGGTCAAGGATGAGGTCAATCCTTCCCTAGGTTAGAGTCAAGGTTATACTTGACCTAGGTTAGGGTTGAGGTCAACTTGGACCATTCAGGTCATCTTTGAACTAGAAAGTCAAAGTCCCTAGTTTCATAGAGAAAATTATCAAGAATAGGCTAGAGAGAGAGAGAGAGAGAGAGGAAAAATAAGGGGAAAATAGATAGATCATTCAAAGACATATTCAAGGCACTTGATCCAAGAGCACTTACTTGTAGGGATAAAAAATCTTAAAATGGAAATGCTTCCTTTTTAAGATGATAAAGTGAGAAGGAGAGTTATGACTCCATTTTTCTCAGTCACTTAATTGAGAAGAATAGATACATAGAAAACAAAATAATTTTTAAAACTAACAAAAACCTTACAAAATCACTAACTAAATTTATACAAAATCTTAAATTTAACTCCTCTAATACTTCTAAATAATCTAGATCCAAGTTCAGTCCATGGAAATGCCAAAAACCTTAGAAAATATAAACTGCAACTCAATCTTTGCTGGAATAGTCCGTACACACAAAAATGGATAAAACTCCCAACCCTTTGAAAAGGTAAAGGATGGTCTTAAATAGATATACCAAGTCCTATCCTAACTATTTCAAATAGTTACCAATCTCCAACTAAAATGTGGTTTGAATGCAACAAAAGGTTGTCAATGTTATAAGTATGTTGAGAAATGCATAGTGTGTATGAAAGAAAACTGGTGAAATTAGTAATGTGGGCCTCTATTAGCACTTTCTAGTTCAAAATAAGCCATGGGAATCTATGAGGATGGACTTCATAGTAGGTCTACCCAAGACAAAATGGGGGTATGATATTATCTATGTAGTTGACAAATTTAGTAAGATGGGGAACTTCATTCCATGCAAGACTACCAATGATGCTAGTCACATACAGCTATTCTTTAAGGATTTTGTGAGGATTCATGGACTTCCCTTGAGCATTGTTTCAGATAGAGATGTGAAGTTGATCAACCACTTTTGGAAGACTTTATGGAGTGGACTTGGTACAAACCTATCATTTGGATCAGCCTACCATCTTGAAATTGATGGTTGGACTAAGGTGGTTAATAGGGTGTTGAGTAACCTCTTCAGGTTCCTAACTAAGGAGTATGGGTAGACATGGGATGTGATCATTCCCAAGGTAGAGTATACTTACAATAACAATAAGAATGGGACCACAAGTAGAAGCCCATTCAAAATTGTGTATGGGATTCATCCAAGGGGTGTATGTGAGTTGGGTGTTCTTAGGTATGGAGTATAGAAGTAGACATGCTGAATATTTGTCCCAAACCATGGAAGAAATCAAAGACCAAGTGAAGATAACTATCCAAGTCAGTACTCAAAAACTAAAAGAAAAAGTAGATGAAAGGAGGAAGGACATTCAATTTTTTGTTGGAGATTATGTAATGATGCATTTGAAAAAGTCCATGTTGCAAAAGTTTGTGCCAACTAAGATCCAAATGAAAAGAGTGGGGCCTTGCAAAATCATATCTAGATATGGATTCGATGCTTATATGATTAATTTTCCATTAGATTTAGGCATCTCTCCTATTTTTACTGTGAAATATTTGGTTGAATTTAAAGGTAACCTACCTCAAAGAACTCAAGAACTCAATTCTAATCTAGAACCTATAGTGGTACCTTCATCAAGAAAGCTTGAAGCTGAAAAGTTGTTGGAATCAAGAGTCAAGAAGGCCACTAGACACAAGATGTACATGGAGAACCTCATCAAGTGGAAAGACAAGCCATATTTAGAAGCTAACTACATTTCTTTTCTCAACAAAGTCCTTGAAGAAGCCTTAGAAGAGGTGAAGATAAAGGTGGATGGAGTTATTGATGCACCTAAGAAAATAGAAGAAGAAAGCAATGAGAAGGATAAGGAGATAGATGAAGAATATTTTTTCCTTGATCCATACCCTATCTTCAAGAGCTTCATGAGACTACAAATACTCCTTATAAAGACTCTTGAAGCTTCCTATCCCAATGCTATGTAACTAAACTTCTTGGACTATTAACAATATCCTTCACAATGCATCTACCACCTTGTTCATCTTCCCTTTCTTATTCTTGATTATGAAGATGAAATCTTGTAGCTACTTCATCTATTTCAAGTGCATGCTACTCAAAGTTTCTTGACTGTTAATATACCTAAGAGCTTTATTGTTAGTAAATACAATAAATTCCTTGGACAATAGGTAATGTATCCACTTCCTAAGGGACTTAAATAGGGCATAGATTTCTAGGTCATATGAATACTACTTCTTTTTGGATTCATTTAGTTTTTCACTAAAGAAGGATACTAGCCTACCTCCCTAACTCAACACTCCTACTACTAGGCCACTTGCAACACACTCTATGGTGAAAATTTTCTGAAAGATATGAAATTACAAAAGAGGTTGGGTAGCTACTTTTTTTCGTAGTATTTCAAAATATTTATCTTCTTCTAAGGTTTGTATGAACTTAGACTTGACCCCATCCTTTATGGTATCTAGAAAAGGTGCACGTATGCCACTAAAATTCTTAATGAATTTCCTATAAAATAGAGCTAGACCATAAAAATTCTTACCTCAGTTGATGTAGTAGGGGGTGGCTAGTTGAGGAATGCAACAACCTTGTCTTGAGCCATCTTTAAGGACCCCTTTAACACCAAAAATCCAAAATACACAAGCTCTTGTTTGAAGAAATCACACTTTTCAATATTTATATCAAGATTCTCCTCATGAAGTCTCTATAATACTACTTCTACATGTTTGATGTCCTCTTGTCTTTTCTTACTGAAGATGACTATATCATCTAGATATACAACCACAAATCTTCTAGTGATGTCTTTAAGTACTCCATTCATGAGACTCATGACTGTTCTTACAAAATTTGAGAGATGAAATAGCATCAAAAGCCATTCATACAACCCATCTATTGTCTTGATTTTTTTCATCTATTCATCTCCTTCCTTAATCCTAATTTGGTGATATCCACTCTTCAAGTCTAACTTTGTGAAGTATGTTGCCCCTTCAAGACAATTCATGAGATCCTCAATCTTAGGTATGAGAAACCTATATCTGATTGTAATCCTATTTATTGACCTTGAGTCTATGCATATCCTTAATTTTCCTCCCTTCTTGGATGCTAGTACAATAGGGACTACACATGGGCTTATACTTTTCTTGATCAAGCCTTGATCCAAATGTTTTTGAACTTGTCTTACTACTTCCAAGTTTTTATCTAGGGTGAGCTTATATATTGCCTTATTTGGTAGGGATGCACAAGGAATAAATTATATTTGATGGATTATCACCCTTCATGGACACAAATTGGTAGGAGTACCATCACTCACAATGTCTTTTTACTTTTCTAGAAATATGTGTACCTTTGTAGGCAATGGTTCCTAAAATATCTTTTCATCTCCCTTAGACTTCAATACCACTACATAGCTTTGGCTGTCATCATCTTTGAGACCATTGAAAAATTCTTTTCCTCTTCATAGAAACACACTAGGAACCTTAGACTATGGTTCTTCTCCTTCCAAGAGAGATTGGATTTTAAATGTTCTACCTTCTTTCTTGAATGATATGAAGTTTTCCTTCCCATCATATACTACCTCTCTATCATACTACCAGGGCCTACCTAACTGTAGATGGAGAACATCCATGGGTATGAAGTAACACAATATCCTATCCTTGTACCCTTCTATGGAAAATCAACCCAAGTCTATTCATTCACCAATATACTTTAACCCTTCTTGAGCCAAGTCATCTTGTATGGATTCACATGGGGTATCTTAATTAGTTTAAGCTTTTCAACCACCTCCTCTAATATTATGTTGTTAGTAGAACCTAAATCTACCCCTACCTTGTATACCTTCCTAAGAATCTTACATTTGATCCTAAATAAATCCCTACCATTCTTAGGTTCATGAAGGGCTAGTTGCTTGATAAATACCCTTCTAAACATGAAGTTTCCACCTTTTCCTAACTGTATGTGATCAACTTCATTTTCCTTGCCACTAGAGTTATCCTCTTGAGCATATGCCACTCTTTTGTCATGGTTTGAAGAAGAGGTCTTTTCAAGGAACCTATATGCTAGATGGCCTAATTGATCATAGCTGTAACATGTCATACTAGGAAAATTGTGGGCATGTGCACCAAGTTGTGGTGCCAAATAGGTGACACAATTTTTTTTTAAAATTTAAGTGTGCACAAACTATAGCTTAGATAACCTGAGCCATTGTGTCTACGTGCTTTGTAAAAACAAAATGTTATAAATGGGCTCCATACCCATAACCCATTTATTTTAACTCATTTTTCCTACTTCTCCTCGCTATAGTCCATACACAGATTGCAACAAGACAATTTTTTGACCACCCGCCTTGCCAGTATGCCTTCTCACCATCAAAGTTCAAGACCACAAGCACGTCATATGTTATCTGACTTTCTTTTGCATTATTTGATATGTTTTTTATATTTTTTTGTAGGTTTCTTACAAATTTTCTTTAAATTTGTTTATTTATTTAGATTTTAATTGATTTCTTATCAAGAAATGTTAATAATGTACTGGAAAATCCCCAAGAAGGTCAAAACACTCAACAAGATCAAAACAAACACCCTCAAAAAAATCAAAATCAAAATCCTCCATAAGAAGAACAACAAATTCCATAGCTTGAACCAATTGCAAGACCTCCTCCTAGCACACAAGAAAATATAATAAATTAAATAGAAAGAGGAAAACTAAATTAGAAGGACTCATTAGTTGGTTGAAAGAATGTGGACAAACCATTCTAATGAGAGCTCAATCAGCATCATCCCTCGAATCCATTAAGACCCACATAACTTCTATTAGCGGTTAGTTAGATGTTTGGTAGGTTAAGAGAGATGAACAAAAAAATTATTACAAAAATAAATTATCATATCAAGATGTTGAAAAAAAAAAGATATACCAAAAGGTACAATATGTGCATTATTTAGCAAACCTAGTGAACAAAATATTGTTAGAGAGAGTACTAAATGCTTCTCCATCCATGGTAGATGGTAGATGGTTTTTCATATCCCTCCTTGCAATAATCATGAGGTCCCCATGTATTTCTTAAAGAAATTATATTGTGAGTTTGTCCTTTGGGAGATCCCTAATTATTTTGATATATTAGATTCCTAGTGTAGAGGTGGGGGGTCGTCATTTGAGAGGTCGGGGGCAATTCATGACCCTAATATAGTTAGGGCAGCTATGGTCAAGCTAAAAGGTGAGTATGTGACTATTCCTTTAGTTGTGAAGGAACATGTAGAGGCCAACACGCTAGGGACTATTAATGCTTTGACGTAGACCCTCATTCATTGTGTGAGTCCATTAGTTGAGGGGGAACCTTTTGTGTGTCACGGTTAGATGTGCACATCATGTGGATCCTTATGTACATTTGGCACTCATGTTGGAGATGGTGTGGATGATGGGCTCATCACTAATCGGTTCCTGAATGAGACATTTGGCATTGACACACAAGTAAATTACAATTATAATTTAATAATTTGATCACATTTCATATGTATAGTGAATGAATAATTAATTAACATCTATTAAAATTGTTCAAAATTCAGGGTTAGAGTGTTGGTGGCCCTAGTAGTAATTGCTTAGCCCCATTTTTCATCCCGTCAATGAGTCCAAGAGTATGTATCAATTTAATCATTTCAATTAATACATATATTTATTTAGTAATCATATTAAGGATTAACAAAAAAATTATGCATGTGCATTAGTTCTCTATAGGACCCTTGACATTCACTATGGACTTAGAGCATAGACATGATATGAGCTTCATAGAGGTACATTTGTTTCATGTTAATTTAATTCATTTGATTATATTTGATTCATTTTTCATGTTACATGTAACATGGATTGTATGACATGTAGCTCTTGACATCAGAGACTCCTCCTCATCTCTAATAGTCTATCAATCATGGAGTGGCTACAGCTATGGCTAGTTCATAGCCATTGACTAAGGTATGAAAGAACTTTCTTGGTTTTAATTGTTGTTTGTAATAGTTAGTATCAAAATTTATAATGTTATTTATAGGTTATTATATTGATTGAATTTTTGTAGGGTCTTGTTACACCTGACCATCCATGAGCCTTAGAGGTGGACTTGCAGAGAAACTATTTGATTGTGGTAACAAACTAATTAATTTTTTGTGCACATAAATTTGATTTCAATGTATAATAGCTACTTATTCATATCTACTTTTTTGTATCAGCTTGAGCTAGAGAAGAGCCTCAATAAGAGGATGAGTGAGTGTGTGAGGAAGACCCCATCATCACCACTAGCTCCCTCCACATGACGATCGAAGACCTCGAGAGATTTCTTTCCTTCCCCTAATGGGAAGGAGAATATAAAATTGATAGAAATGTACATGTATAGGCATAAACAGACATATATGTTGGATTTTATGTCAGTGGACATATTTTATATACATTTGATGTATTTATGACATTTTATATTTGATGTATGATATTTATTTGATGCATGAAATTATTAGACTTATGACATTATTAGTTAATATATGATATGTTTGTTCATGTACAACATTATTAGTTATCATAATATATTATGTGTTTGTTAATGTACATGACATTATTGGTTATCATTTTATATTATATGCTTTTTCATGTATGACGTTAAATTAAATATGTTCAAGTATGACATTAAATTCAATGTCTAATAAGTTTGAAACTTTGATAGAATATTCATTAACAATAAACTTTATCACTGTTTAAGAATAAGTTTATCATTTCCAATATGCCATTGTCATATGATTTATGATCTTGTTCATGTTTAAAGTTTTCCTTCTCTATTATTTGTTTATCAAGCTTAATTCAATACCTAATTAGTTAGAATTTTTGATACAATATTGATCACCAATAAACTTTATCAGTGTTAAAGCCAAAATTTATATCATTGTCATATTGATTTATGATCTTCTTGTTCATGTTTAAAGACTACCTTCTATGTTATGCATCTGAATATTTATCATAAATTATTATTACAAACATATAACAAATCTGAAACTGAAAACAATACATTATAGTAATTACAAGGTTCAGTTATGATGTAGAGCCTAATAGGATTCTTAAGGTTTAGTTATGATGTAGACCCTAACAGGATTCTCAAGGTTTCATTAATTCCATATGTTAGACCTACCATCATAGAATACCAATTGTAATGGAAACTTACATGTATTCCAATGCATATATTTTCTTATATGCATAATTGGTCAATGCTCTACCTTATAGAAGATAGAATTTTATAGGTTGAATTACTCAATCTTGTACTACCCTAGATAAGATTTTCTCTATTATGGATAATATTTAGCTCTAGCATTGTTTATAAGAGTGTTTCAAGGTTCAAAACCACTTCAAAATACTTTTCATGGTTTAGAGGTAATGTCATTGTGGAAAAGGCTTATGCAAGGGAATGAGCCTTGTGATTTTGGCATTTACATAGAAGAAAAACTTTCTTCTTCAACTCCTTATGCTCAACACTTCGTTGAAGTGAATCTTATAGTACTGAAAAATAATTGCTACAAATTCCTAAGAGCCATGGGACCCTGAACCTATGCCATATTTTCTAGAGACATAGGAGAAGTTACTAAATGCTTTAGTACTTCATAACATTTTCGATCTTATAATGATGCCCAAATTAATAACAGCAGTAGATACTTTGGATCCTCACAAGGAGATTGTGTCGATAGATGCATGGTTACATCCTTGGCTTCCATTTTTGGGCTAGTGTATGGAGCCTTTATATCCAACCATTCGTTATTAGTTGGGGAATGTACACGTAGGTTTCTTATGGATCATTAAGTGCATCACTTCTTGAGATTGTACTTCAACCAATGATCATGTCATCTTTCCCATATTTTTCCTTATTTATGAGTTGGGGATGGAAGTTTCAATAGTGTGATAAAGTCCTTGAAAAGTACCCCCAACAAACTTTTAACTAGCTTGGTCTCATTTAATGGCTATCAGTCAACAATTGGAAGCTTGACATGAATCTGTTAACCAATCCAAATTAATTTGACCAACTAAATATATATAAGTAACACTTTCTTATGATTATAAAATGATTAAAATTACACATAAGTATTTTTTTCAGTTTTATTCTATTTAGTATTGATACTAACTTTTTGTGATTTTTGAAACAGAGAAATCTTGAACTACTTAAAGGTAAGATAGTGAAATTTAAGTTCCAATTCCCTATCTAAATGCAAAGAGATATTACCACTAATTCATTATGTTTGGGCATATCAAAATATTATCCCATAAAGAACAATATGATCCATCCCATAACAACTTGTGGACTAAGACTTGTTGCAATTAAGGAGGAGAAGAACTTTGAAGAGGAATAATTATATGGCATCATGTTGAGACAATTATGATGCAACTAGTTCCTAGTTCTTTCAATCTAGGGTATCTTGGAATTTTAAATATGCTAAATACAACCCCTGTTTAGCCCTAATGTGAGTGGAAATGATGACATCACATTTTTTAATGAGAATTGGAAAAACATGCTCCCACAAAATTCTACAACTTCCACCCCAAAATTGGATGAATATTTTTAATGCTACACTTATGTTGATCCTAGCACTTTGAAAAATAGGGTGTACATAATAGGATTCTCAAGATTTAATGAAAAATTAATAAAGAAAAGATCTAACCACTACAAAGGTTTAAAAGGTTGTTCATCACACTCACTATTGTTGCATTGAATATTTTCCTTTGATCTCATTCCTTCATAATACCCTTACCTTATGCATTGATTATCATTAATGTTGTCTCTATAGTGATGCAAAATAGTGATGCATTGATTTTTCTTTCATAAACCCTCATAATAATGCAAAATAGTGGTCTCTATCATTCCTTTGATAGTTTTGACATAATCTTATAAACCTATGGCACATTAGAATATGTGCCATACTAAGCTTACCTCTAATAAAACCTTAAGATCATGAGTTATGATGAGGAGGAAAAGTAATGAGCCCTTTATAGTCTTATCCTTCTACACATCACACCATGTTTTCTCCATGATATTTTCAATGTGGTGGAGAAAAATAGAAACTTATGAACTATTGTAAGCCCCTTAATGTATCATTATCTTTGTTAGGGACAAGTCAGTTTTGCATGCTTGGAAATGTTTGAGTGCTCAACGGGATGGGAAGAGGTTGGGGCTAGTGTTTACCTAGCCACTTGGAGCTAATAGAATAGATAGTTTGATCCTGAGAGAAAAGGTGAGAGAGATTTGGTAGTTGGCAAATTTATACTAACCAACACTACAAGTTTTAGCATCACCTAAGATGGCATCGCAAAATCAAAATAGATTAAGATCTCCAAAATTTTTGAGAAGTTACTATAGGTCTTCACAACATGGTCCTATAGGAGCTGGAATCACATCCATATCTCACATGAGCTCTAAGATATACCCCGTCAAAGATCGCAACACTATGGAATTTAGTGACCCTTAGCGATGTTTTAGTTCAGGGTGCCCGAGAATGTTAGAGTGCTAAATGGGATGGGACAAGGATGGGGATAGGGTTTACCTAGTAGCTCAAAGCTAACAGAGTAGATAGTTTGATCCCATGATGAAAGGTGAGAGAGATTTGGCAGTTGGCAACTTTGTACTAGCCAACACTACAAGTTTCAACATCACCTAAGATATCATCAAAAAATCAAAATAGAGGATGATCTCCAAGAAGAGAGATAGGTTATTGTAGTTCTTTACAATATTCTCCTATAAGAACTAGAATTGCATCCATATCTCGCACAAGCTCTGAGATATGCCCTGTCAAAGATCATAGCCCTATGGCATTTAGTGACCATCAGGGACATTTTGGTTTAGTGTACTTGAGAAATTTCAAGCACTAAACATGCCAAGAAAAGGTTGGTGATAGGGTTTACTTAGCTAGTTAGAGCTAATAGAGTAGACAGTTCAATCCCACAATGAAAGGTGACAGAGATTTGGCAGTTGGTAACTTTGTATTAGCCAACACTATAAGTTTTAGCATCACCCGAGATGGCCTCACAAAATCAATATAGAGAATGATCTCAAAAAAGTGAGAGAGGTTATTGTAGGACTCCATAAAATGGTCCTATAGGAACTACAATTGCATCAAATACCTTACACAAGCTCTGAGATATGCCTTATCAAATATTGCATCCCTATGGCATTTAGTGACGTTTCAGTTTGACATGCTTGGGAATGTTCAAGCAATAAATAGGATGGGATGAGGTTGGGGATAGGGTCTACCTAGCACCCAGAGCTAATGGAGCAAACAGTTCAATCCCACAACAAATGGTGAGAGAGATTTGGCAGTTGGCAACTTTGTACTGGCCAACACTACAAGTTTCAGCATCACCTAAGATCACATCACAAAATAAAAATAGAATATTATATCCAAAAAGTGAGATAGGTTATTTTAGGTCTTCACAACATAGTCTTATATGAACTAGAATCACATCCATATTTTGGATGAGCTTTGAGATATACCCCATCAAAGATTGCAGCCCTATGGCATTTAGTGACCCTCAAGGACATTCTAATTTGGTGTGCTTGAGAATATTTAAGCAATGAATGGGAAATAATGAGTTTTGGGATAGGGTTTACCCAACCAATTGGAGCTAATAGAGTAGAAAGTTCGATGCCACGACAAAAGGTGAGAGAGATTTGCCAGTTGGCAACTTTGTACTAGGGAACACTATAAGTTTTAGCATCATCGGAGATGCCCTCACAAAATAAAAAAGGAGTATGATCTCAAAAAAATGAGAGAGGTTATTGTACATATCCACAACATGGTTCTATTATAGAAACTATAATCACATTGATAACTCACACGAACTCTGAGATATGCACTGTCAAAGATCGCAACCCTATGGCATTTAGTGACCCTCAGGGATGTTTTGGTTTTGCATGTCCGAGAAGGTTTGAGTTTTGAATAGGATGGGAAGAGGTTTGAGATAGGGTTTACCCACTCACCTAGAGCTAATGAAATAGACAGTTTGATCCCACGACCCTTTTTCAACTAAGTTCCTAATTTGAGCAGCTTTTACAGCTTTGAACAATGCAACTTTGGACAAAAAGTGCAATTTTTACATTTTTCACTTAATTAAAATTCTATGACTTGGAAAAGGTTTAGAAACACCAAAATAAATTATTCCCAAATGCTCAGCGCTTCACCAATTTTGAAACTCATGCAAAGTTGTTAGCATTTTTGCAATTTTGCTTTGACAACTTTTGCAATTTTTTGTAATTTTTGACATCTTAACTCCTAGACACCTAAAACTTAGCCTAATAACCCTAAAGACCTTTATAGTCTTCTAAGAAACATAAAAATCCTTTTTTCCTTGAAAAATCACCTATTTTGCTCATTTTTATGCCTAAAAAATGGCCCATAGTTTAACATCAGAGACTTGGTCCAAAACAACCATACCTCATCTTTTGATATGTTATAGAGGAGCGAAACAGGTATCCTAATATTTAATTTATTTTCTTCATGATATGGAAAAATGTGGAGAAAAATAAAAGAGGATAGCATTTTAGTGTTCTTATTGATTGGTGTTGAAAATGATTTGCGATTTGAGTGTTGGTTTAAAGAATAATTTTTGATAGCTGAGTGTCAATACACTTAACCATTTTTCACTATACATGCCAAACAAAGAGTAGGTGCCGAGTAATAACAAGTGCCGAGTAACATGAGGTGCTGAGTAATAAAAAGTGCCAAGTAATATAAGGTGTCGAATAATAACAAGTGTCGAGTAATGACAAGTTCTGAGAAACATAAGGTGCCGAGTGTTAATAAGTGCTGAGTAGCATAAAGTGCCAAATGATATAGTTTTGTTAAGGGGCCGAGCTATCCAAGAAATAGCATGTGTCGAGTATCAGTAATGCTTCAAGAGTCAAGTAACTCAGGATATCAGCATAAGAGTTTGTGATTGCACAAACTATGATGTAAACTATTTTTGTGGCTGACATAAGATAAATCTCGAAAGATATAGAGATAAGAATGAATCTTTTACATTTTCTATGCAATCTGCATGCAGCCAATTGGAAAATTGGAAAGGCAAGTATTGAGCAGAAAATTAAGAATCAATGTGGATCATACATTCATATCAAATCCTAAGTCTTCGATGTCTTTTTAAGGACAATGAAAGTTTAATTGAAAGAGAGATGAGAGAAGTAGAGCAATGTTAAAGGAAAAACATAATGGAATTCAGTAAAAGGAGACATAGAAAATAAGAGTAGCAATTCAATAATTAGTTGATTAGAACAAAGCAAAGAAGAAAACAAAAAATCAGATCTCAGAGGATCAAAATTAGAGAAAGAGACAGAACAAGTACCTGTATTCAACAAACAAGGATTGCAAACAATGAAGTTTATAATATCTAATACTCTCTTACTAGTGTATTAGAAAGGAAATCCTATGTAGATAGGCTGGCTTAACATCTATCTATAGATCCTTATCAAAAGGTCAATAAATCCTTTAACAGGGTGACACTTCATGTTGAGTGTTTGAAATCCTTTAACCAGGTCACTATTGACATAGTGTAAAGCCTTTAACAGGGCAGGCCTTTAACAGGGTAGAACATCAGAAGTGGTTGAACAATATTGCTATAGTAATTTTTGTGGGTATCATCCCCACCCCAGTTTTACCTTCTTATTCCTAGAGGGTTTTTGGGTTACCAAATCCCAATGTTATGTGTTGTGTATGCATGTTTTAGTTTCATATTTTCTTGATGTATTTACATGCATGCAATTTACCTTCTGTTAAAAGGTTTTATTGGTTAAAGTACAATACTTCTGATTCACCCTCCCCCACGTGCCCCCCCCCCCCCCCCCCCCCCCCTCATAAGTATTCTTTCCATATTTGAATATTCCAAAAATTGGTATCATAGCCTAGTAAGGTTCTCACAAGAAAAAGTCTAACAGCTTGGAGGAAAAGATCTAAAGATGGAAGCTTTTAAACTTGGAAAGATCATTTAAAATTAGGTGATAGATGTGCAACTTGCTCTGCATAGCTTGGAGGAATTTAGAAACAAGTTAACAAACTCATTAAAAAAGAGGAAGGATCTAGCCATAGCCAAAAATGAGATAAACTACAAGGAGATTGATACCACAAATATATTTTCCAATGGAGATACTAAAGAGTTTGATGTAGCAATTCTAGAACTGATGGAGAAAAATAAAATTCAAGCATATGAGATAAGATCTCTTAGAATGGAACATGAATCACAGGCTATAATGTTATGTGAAATCACTGAACAAAAGAAAAGAGCAATTGTAGATAAAGTCATGATAGAAAATGACAAAAGGAATCTTGCAAACAATCTTGAAGAAAAATGTACTAAATTGACAAGGATCTCAAACATGCAGATGGATACACTTGCCCAAATGATGAACCTTCATCATGAACTTAATGTGAAAGACATTGAGATCTCTACACTGAAGATGCAGAATGACCTAAGAAGAGAGAAGGAAATTTCAAAAAAAAACAATAAACCCAATGAAGCCATCAAGTATTTTGAGCAATTACTAAAATCCCCAAGATCAACCCATGATACATTAGGACTTGGATACAACAGCACTAAAGTTGGAGAATCATCAAAGAGTGCAGAACAAAGAAGTGACAAAGGTAAAAATGTCACACCTACATGTCATTTATGTGGAAAGAAAGGTCATACATCTAATGTATGTAGAAGCAAGAATGCCCATCAGCATGATAAACCTAAAATTATGAACCATTGTCATAAGTGCAAGAAGCAAGGTCATCAAGCATATGAATGCAGAATCAAGACTATTAAGACATCAATATTTGAGGGTCACTATCATAATTGCAAGAAATATGGACATAGATCTTTTGAATGCAGATCAAAGCCTATGTGGACATCAAATCAACTAGCAAGGACATCAAACCATAAATTTTGGGATTACAACACTAGGTATAGTTGTCACTATTGTCAAGAATATGGACATACACCCCAGAATTGCATAAGAACCCATTTCAAGGGAAACAATAAAAAATGGTTGAGTCAAACTACATGTTTCAGTTGCTTAAAAACTAGTCATGTCAGTAGAAATTCCCCAATAAGGTCAAAGGCACCAAGTTCTGAGTTTAGCAATAGAAAGGCAAAGACAAATGTTAAACACATTAGAAGTGAAATGAATAAGACATGGAAGAAGAAAGATGAAAGTAGCACATCACGTGTAGAGATCACTTCACCTAATGGGTCTAGTGATCACACTTCATCAAATTAAGCAAGTATAGGTGTGTGGGATTGATAAACTAAGGTACATCAAACATCAGTCCCCAAAGATTGAATAACTGCAAAGAAGAAATCAACATAAGCAGAGATGCCAAATCAAAATTGAGAGTCTTGCAAAATTTATCAAAATTATCTTCAGATGCCGAGTTGCTAAGAGCGACCGAGTTGATAGATGATGCCGAGCTATGAAATACTAATGGGAGCCAAGCAAAGTGAAAATACAATAAGTGCCAAGTTATGTCAAAATCTTTCAAGTGTCGAGTAGATAGTTGTCAGTGCACTAAGCATTAATTACTCTATTTTGAAGGGTACATAATTTGATTTTTGATCATTTCCCAACATTCAAATGCGAAGCAAAGCCAAGAAGAGAAAAAAAGATCAAGGTCAGCTCAGAAGCCATTTGTGAAGATTTCAACAGCGATTCAGCACAAGTTTCATCAATTTGAGGTATTTTACTTAAGTGTCAAGCTATGTAGAGTTTATAAACTTGTTTAAATAATAAACCCTAATTTGGAAAACAATGGCATCTGGGTCAGGAACCACTAAGGGTAAAGAGAGTCATGAAATATAGCTAGTCAGTAATGAAGTAAAACAACCTAAATTCAAACCCATTCCAAAAGTAGCATACAAGAATGATCCCGCAGGTGCATTATCAGTTATTCCTGATAAAGTTGTTATGGTCCAAGATGTTCGCAGATGTTATAACTATAAAATTGCAGCCATAGGAGATTTAGAGATTTACAATGCATATGACAAGCTATGTGAGAACAAGATACTAAAAGATGAGTTCTCAATAGTAGAAAGAAAAGGATTAACCAAAACCCTAGAATTTTTTATTATTTTCAAAATTGAATGGGTACAGATAGTTTTGAGAAGAATACATGATGGAGCCTTTTGGTTAGAGTTGGGGCCAGTAAAATTCACTAAGAAAATTATCCATAGGGTTACTAGTATTCCGACCATAGATTGGCCAAGTATTCCGACCATAGATTGGCCAAAGACCCTGCGAAGTGACAAAAGGGAAGTAATAGAGAAAAACACAGGTGCTTAATGGAATAATAGAGGAATGACTATTGATATAGTCATAGATCCTCTGCTAGATTTTGTTGTGAGAATCATTTTACACAAATTCTATCAATCAAGCAAATTGAATAGTGTGTGTTGTATAGCAGTTGATGTTTCATATAAGATAATTAAAAAGGATCATACCTATGATCTAGCAGAGCTCATGTTTCAAAAAATTAATGAAAACTTGGGAGCTATAAGGAAAAGCAAGGGAGCTCAATGCAAATTCGGATCAATTTTGGTATGCATATTTTTCTATCTGATGAAAGAATTCCCTTTAGTAGGTAAGGTAAGATGGAGTCCAGACAAAACAATTGATGAACAAATCAATGGATATATTGAACAGATGGGTGAAAATTTTGATGCCCAAATGACTAGTTACTTTGAGGATTTTAAATAGTCCATGAAACAAAGAATGAGGATTTCGGTCTCATTGACTGAGAAATATGAAAAAGATATTTGTTTTCTTGTAGATATTGATTATACCTATATACAAGTAGTCATACCTAGAGTAAGATGGCTTAGGCCACTAGGTTATGAACTTGATATTAATCAAGCTTCTACAGCAATAATAGCCCTTCTTGCAGAAGAAGTTGATGAGAATGCAAAAGCCTTTGGAACTTATGATGTTGTTAAATCAAGGGTGATAACAGATTTGAAGATTGCCTCAGCAATAAAGAATAAAGAAAAGATGGTGAGACAAATCAAGAGAAAATTTGGTGTTGAAGGTGAAGGAACAACAGAAGAGGAAGAAGAAGACATTGAAGATAAGGGAGATAAGCCACAAGGTCTGACTCAAGGGTTAGGAGAAGAAAAAGAGGAAAGTGCTAAGGAAGAAGAAGTAGAGGAAGCACAAGTTGCACCCAAGGTCATAAAAAGAAAGGCCACAACTCCTCCTGCCCCTCAACCCAAAGGAAAGAAAGTAGCTGCTCCTGCACAAAAGAGACCGACTACAAGGGCTGCTTCACAAAAAGCCCAAGAGGAGGCAAAAGAGAAGAAGAAAAATCCAAAGAAGACTGTTGCCGAGTCTAAGAAGAAAAGAAAATTTGTTGCCCAGCCTAAAATCGATGAAGAGAAGATAGAGTCAGAGGACAACAACCAATTTCAAGTGGTAAGACACAAACCTCAGACTGCTATTGATAAATTATGTTAAAAAATTAGGAATGATGATTTGAAAGGATTAAAGAACCTAAATTTTTCTAAGCTCACCAAAGAAGAGAAAAATAAATTAGAGGAATCTATGTATACTATGATGGCTGATTATAAGCACACACCTCTTGAATTAGATGAATCAATGCCTAAAGAATTGTACAAAATTGTAGAGGATAAATGGCATTTTTGTTTACAAATGGAAAGGGAGATAAGGGAGTCAACATTAGCTAGATTGTTTCCTGATTTGTCTAGAGATCAAGTAGTAAATGCAGTAAAAAGGCATAACAATAGATTTACTCCCAAGCATAGAGCATTCAACATTCTACAGAGAAAAATTGAAGAGGTAGTTACAAAATCCACAAGATTGTGGAAAATAGTTTACAAGAAAATAGATTATGTGTATAATGAAGAATATAAGGCAGAGGCAAGTGCCAAGATAAAGGAAAAGAAGGCATCAGGAATCAAAGAAAAAGGGAAGGAACAAGTGGAGAAGAAGGTTGAAGAAGAAAAGAAAGAAAAGGCACATACTGAGGACAAAGAGGAAGAGAAAGATACAGCTGAGCCACAAGATCAAAGTGTGCAAGACACACATGTATCCCTTCCTATTCCTCCTCATGCCACCATCACACCTATAGAGATTATAAAAATCAAGGATGTTATAGACACTCCAAACCCAAACATCAATCCATTAACTGCAGAGGATTTAGAAATCCTTGACCAATCATCACTAGTAGCAAAATTAAGTTCAAATCATGTATTGTTCAGTGTTGATGAATTACAAAATCCAAAAGTTAAAACAAATATAGTCAAGGTGAAAAAAAAAGTGCCACCTTTGACCATACAAACTAATGGTATTCTATTTCTTCCACCACCACCTCCACTCTCCTATACAGTTCAAATGTCGAGTACAGCAATAGGGGAAATAAAAGAAACATCTGAAAAACCAGCAAGTTCAACCCCACCTTGTGATCATCAAAAGGATACACAAGCTGAAGAAAAATATGAGACAAAGAAGAAGGAGGAGTGTGCAATACAAAAATTGGTTGCATTACCAAAATCTGGTACTCCAACACAGACTCTTCAGCAGCCGAGCACTGATGGGTTGCAATTACAAATCAGGACACTAGGCTCGAGCTCATCAAAGGCAGTCAGGAAACTTCACTATGGAGTTCCTTAACTTGATGAAGAAATAAAGATTCCATATTATGAATCCAACACTCTCATTGAAGAGAATATCAATGAAATTCAGATTGCATTGGATAGAAGGAGACAAGAAACACTAAGAAGGGAACACAAGCATAAGCTCACCTTGAATGAAACCAAAGACATATTCATAGAAGCTTTCTGCTTACAATCTCCAGATGAGTCAAGACCAATTATATAGCAAATATCTGATATAGTTGACCAGGTGACTAGTGAAGACCAGAAAACAAATGCCAAATTGCTAGAATGGTTAGAAAGAAAGTTCCAAGGAAAGGTAAATAATAAAATATCCAGTGATATAGCACTATCACAGGTGGAACTAGAAAAGAAAATTGAAATAGTTAAAATTGTACTAAGAAACATATTTTCCCTGTACAACAAGTTGTGTGATTTTTCCACATTCACACAGGACACTAGCCAGAAGATACTGAGCTTGGAGAAAAATCTGAAGATTTCTAGCATGCAACTCCCCACAAATCTAGTTTAGAGTGAGAAGCATTTTTCCCAATCGCTTCACACACAAAGAGAGTTAGTTGTCTTAGCAGTAGAGGAGGCAACCACAAAAGCTAAATTGATGCAAATTCAATCGTCAATTACTCCTAATTTGGAATTACTTCACAAGGAGTAGATAAATTCAGAGACAGTCCTCAAGAAAGATCCCAATCTTTCTACATCTAATGGACTTGTACACCTAGCAGAAGAGATTGTCATCCAACATAAGTCATTGGATGTTGCACTAGAAAATTGGGATGCAGCTCTGAAGGTACTCCTTGAAGTAAATAGTACATTTTTGGCTAAGTATGACATTTCCCTCTAGAACCTTTGACATAAGTTTCAAAAAGGGGGAGAATAAGTATGGGGAAGTGATAATAAAAGATTAAGTATGGGTGAGTTAAGTACAGGAATGAAATGATAAGTATGATAAAAGGGGGAGATAGCAAATTTTTGATTAGTCAGAATGCAAAAATAGGACAGAAATCACTGAGTGTACATACAGGATCAACTAACAAGGAGTCATAAGGTATATTGTTATTTTCTCCTATAAATTTTGTAGCAAATAAAAAGATACATGCAATAATGAAAAAGATACCAAGATCTTAGTTAAGTGTTCTTGCCACTCATGTCAAAGGGGGAGATTGTTGGTTTAAAGAATAATTTTGATATCTGAGTCTCAATACACTTAACCATTTTTCACTATACATGCCGAGCAAAGAGTAGGTGTCGAGTAATAACAAGTGTCGAGTAACATGAGGTGCCGAGTAATAACAAGTGCCAAGTAATATAAGGTGCCGAGTAACATAAGGTGCTGAGTAATGACAAGTGCTGAGAAACATAAGGTGCTCAGTGTTAATAAGTGTCAAGTAGCATAAAGTGCTAAGTGATATAGTTTTGTTAAGGTGTCGAGCTACCTAGGAAACAAAATTTGCCGAGTATCAGTAATTCTTCAGGAGCCGAGTAACTTAGGATATCAGCATAAGAATTTGTGATTGCACAAACTATGATGTAAACCATTTTTTTAGCCAACATAAGACAAATCTCAAAAGATATAGAGATAAGAACAAATCTTTTACATTTTCTATGCAATCTGCATGCAGCCAATTGGAAAATTGGAAAGGCATGCAACCAATCAGCAAAAGGAAAGTATTGAGCAGGAAATTAAGAATCAATGTGGATTGTAGATTCATATCAAACCCTAATTCTTTGAAGTCTTTTTAAGGAAGACAAAAGTTTCATTGAAAGAGAGATGAGAGAAGTAGAGCAGTGTTAAAGGAAAAACATAATGGAATTCAATGAAAGGAAAAATAGAAAATAAGAGCAGCAATTCAATAATCAGTTGATCAGAACAAAGCAAAGAAGAAAACCAAAAATTAGATCTCAGAGGATCAAAATTAGAGAAAGAGCCAAAACAAGTACCTACATTCAACAAATAAGGATTGCAAACAATCAGGTTTATAATATCTAATACTCTCTTACTAGTGTATTAGAAAGGAAATCTTATGTAGATAGGTTGGCTTAATAGCTATCTATAGATCCTTATTAAAAGGTGAATAAATCCTTTAATAGGGTGACACTTCATGTTGAGTGTTTGAAATCCTTTGACCAGGTCACTATTGACACAGGACAAAGCCTTTAATAGGGTAGACCATCAGAAGTGGTTGAACAATATTGCTGCAGTAATTTCTGTGGGTATCATCCCCACCCCAGTTTTACCTTCTTATTCCTGGAGGGTTTCTAGGTTACCAAATCCCAGTGTTATGTGTTTTGTATGCATGTTTTAGTTTCATATTTTCTTGATGTATTTACATGAATGCAATTTACTTTTAGTTAAAAGGTTTTATTGGTTAAAGTACAATACAAGTACAATACTTCTGATTCACACCCCCCCCCCCCCCTCTCCCCCCCCTGCCCTCTCATAAGTATTCTTTCCATATTTGAATATTCCAAAAATGAGTTAGTGATGATATGAAGGCTCTAAATGATACTCAATCCAATCTATTCAGACTCTAATACTCTCTTGGGTTACCTAGTGCACCTAGTGTACCTAGTGCCTCCAACATACCAAATATCGAATCAAGCTTCTCACACTAACCCTGACACCTTGGATAAACGTTTCAAGGCTTATCTACCATTATCCAACTCTTCACCATGGTGCAAAGAACCTAACAATATTTCTTTTCATGATGTAATAAGGATCTCCCTATGACCTATCCACCTTGTAATGGACAAAAGACAACATAGTGCAACTATAAGCCTTGGGCATCAATTGGCCCAATAAGTGGATTTTTGGTCATTTTTATATTTTCTATGTATGTATATATGTTTAGAACATTAATAAGGTTCCTAAGAGTGAGTAAAGCCCATTTTCAAACATTCTTGCAATAAAACTTGTAATAAGCGCAAAATTGCTTAAATGTTGCTTAGCAACTTTTGCATTTTTTTGACAACTTTTTGAAATGTAACTTTGAATGGTTCAAAACTATCAAGGGGTGGTCAATCCTATTGGAAATTACCTATTTAGGCTTAGAGAATTTGAATATGGTAACGGTGTGAAGATTCAATTGTATTTTTTTCCCAAAAATAATAAAATATGTTGATTTCCTGTGCAATTTACTAGTTTTTCCGTATAGTATCGAATATAAGGTCTACAAGATGATATTTGGACTCTAATAAGTTGAAGCTTCTTTTTAGAATATTTTGGTGTTGGTTTGAAGTTTTCATCATTTACCTTGCAAAAGTTATCAACTTTTTTAGGGTGCTAGTTTGTGAAACCCATAATTTTAGGGTTTGGTCATAAAAATGACCCTAACTTGAGTTCCTACCACTAGATTACCTTCTTCCTTGGTATTGAGAAACTTATGGATGTACTTTATTAGATATTGGGATATGTGCAAGATCATGGTGTGCAAAAAATTGGCAATCTAAAAAATCTCTAGTTTTGAAATATCTCAAACCATTTCAAAATCTATTCCAACTTTTTTCTTACCCACCCTGATACTAAATGAAAATAATGAATATCTTTATAAGGTCTACTATATCTTTTCATACCAAACCTATATGGTCAACTTTAAAAACATCCTTAAAATGTGCTTTTTGCCTATTTTTATATTATTTTTACTTCAAACATGTAGCTGACAACTTTTTTTTCACTAAAATTTTACGAAATGAAAAGGGTTTTCAAGAATGTTCTTATCTTTCCATAAATGTAAGGTTTTTCAAATTATGATTTTAATAAGTAATTATTACTTATTTTCTAATGGAGTTACATATAAAGTGCTAACTAACACACTACTTGAAAAAAAACTATAACTTTTAAATGGTATGACATTTTTTAAATCTAAAAGATGCATCACATTCTATGTTTCTTCTACTATAAAGACAATAATTCTAGACTTTTGAATTAGTTAAGATGGTCAGACATGAGAGTTTTTTTATTCCAAAAATATTAAAGTCAAAAGCTAATTATTTATTATTTATTTAGAATAAAAATGCCCAAAAATATGTGTCACATCCAAGCATGAGTCTACCACTTATATCTAGAATACTATTAAAAAATATAATCTTTTGATTTTGAATAAGGTGGTAAGACATACGTCTACTTCTTATTTTTGTTCTAAAAATTTTGTAATATTGCATTAAAATTTAAAATTTTGACCAGTCAATTTTTATTATTTTGAGATAAGTCATAGTACTTTAGAAACTAGGTTCAATTTTCTAGACATTCTTTTCTCTCAAATTTTTGATATAAAGTAAATAACAAGTAGAAAATTGCACATCAAGTTGACATAACCTTGATTTCTCATTTTTTATTGTCACTTAAGAGCATAGTTTTTTTTACCATGATCTTGCACATACCCATTGGTAGTTTGGGAGCAGGAAGTTGTGTTGGTGATTTTTGAGGATGAGCCCTAGGTCAAATATTCCCTTGTATTTGACCTTTGTTTTGGAGAAATTTGAGTGGATAGAGTGATGGAAAGGGTTTGAGGACCTGATGTTTGAATAAAGTGCTCTTGTTTTAGCCTAAATAACAACCTAGAAGTGGAGACTAGATTCCATGCATCCATTTTTTACCATTTGCCTTGAAAACCATGCCTAAAGTAACTAATTAGGTCTGTGTACTTGGTTGTGGTTAGGATATCTTAGAGTGGAGTTAGTTCTTTCAACTTTGGAGTTATTAAGAACTACAAAAATCATATTTAAATCTATAATTTATTCCTTAGGTCCTTTGGGAATTTTTAGAGTTATTGGTCAAAATCATCATTAGGAGACCTAATAGGCTTTTAGGCCTAATCTTGCAAATTTGGTTGAGGGTTGTTGGGAGTGCAACCAATAGTGTTTTTTCCTTATTTAGGCTGAGTCTAAGTTGTTCCAACCCTTTCCTAGAAGTTGTAAAGCTTAGAACAACAAAATCCCTATTTTGCCCATTTTGAGGGAGTTGGCTCTATTTGCTCAAGTTGGGTTCAAATTAGCTTTGTGTCTTGCTTGGAGTGGTGAGACTTGAAAATTTCCTCAATGATTACTAGGAGGTATATACACTTGTAAGAGTAGAACATAACATCAATTCAACCCTTGAAGAAAATTTGAAGGTTGTGTGAGATTTGGCTTATTTGTTGGCTTCCATTGTAGGCTAAAGGGTAGACCTAGGGATTCTTTGGTGTTTTTGTCTTGTAGTGATGCTAGCCACATCACTAGAGTAATAATAGGATCAAAGTGGTCCTAATGTGAGGTTAGATAGGCTAGAAGTGCCCCACAATGTAATATTGCTCCTAATTGCTCAAAATTGCTCATTTGGCTCAATAGAGCATTTTTGGGTTTTGAGGGCCAAATAAGGTAATAAATTGTTTCAAGATAATTATCAGGTGTCTTAGATCTATCTTAGGCATTTTTAAAATTTTGGTAGCAAGTAGAGCAAGTTTGGGTAAAAAAATTGCAAAATTGCAAAAATTGCTCATTTCTTGCAAAGTTGTCATTGACAACTTTTGCAAATTTTATGCAAAAAGAGAAACTTCTTTGTTGTAGCCCTTAAACCACTTAAAGTAGTTTTAAATTTACATTATAAATGTATATAAGGTCTAACTCATCCTTTTTAAGGGGTTGGAAGAAGGAAAAATAACAATGTACGGATTGTAATCAAGGGTTTAAGAGAGGTATTTTGGGGTTTTTGATGTTACAAGTGTGGTGGCTTGATTTCCTCTTGGATTTAGATTTTTTTTACCATTTATTGATACCTTCCAAGGTTTTGAAACTTGGGGATATTTATGTGATATAGTTTCTTTGTAAAATCACCCATTTTTATGTTTTTTGTAGTCACATAGTGAGGACAGTCATATACTTTCCAAAATAGTACATTAGTCAAATATATGATTTATGCACTATTTTTAAGCATGAAAATGGCTAATTTAACAAAGAAACTCCCAGTATAATAGACTTCCAGACCTTGTAACGTTTAATAGTCATCATTCATGGAATACAACCCCCAATTCCATAAGCAATCTGTCCTAGACCTACTGGAACCCCAAAATCCCAAATTACCTTCTTTCAAACCCTCAAATCTAGGGTATCACCAATATCACCCTTCCCCAAACTTCTAGATTAAATTGGTTGATCATACACCTTTACATTGGTCATATAACATGATCCAAATCATAAAATACTCCTTTGATGTGGCTAGAACTCTTGTTTTTGTACCTAATCACCATTTCCATGCTAATTTCTTCACTATTTTAGACTGTGATCACATTCCCGTCCATTTCTCTATGTATAAAAATGTTAGATTTATATAATACAAGGTTAATCATTACCATTTCATGATCTCAAGGCGCTTCATCCCATGAAATGGATTGTCTATAGTAAATAAATTAGTATAACTGTTAGGTAAAAGTATTGAAAACTATGAGTGTTATGTGGATGTGCAAAACAATGACTTTGATTAAGTTTTAAAACATTCAAAAGAAATTGGAAATTTCTGCTGGGTCTTACTCAATCCATTTGAAATTCTTCTCAACTTAGAAGATTCAAAAAGATCCCCAGGAAATAATCAAAATGATGAAAAATTGAATTTTAATATTTGAATTTTAATCAAAAAAGTAATAATAGAAGTTTGTTTTTTAATATTCAAATTTTTTAAATAATAAATTGGCTTTAATTTGATATTCAACCCTTATTCTAATACCTAGACATATCCCTTTCCCATTCTAAACTTCTTGTAAACATAACTTAGGTTTTGAACAACATTAGTCCAATACAAACAAACTCTTGGTCGTTTAAGGACACTACAAGTATGACTTTCAGTCCTTTGAGGACATCACAAAATAAACACATTTGAATAATTTTTTTGGTCATGAAAATAATTATAACTTTTAATTCTTTTCCATTTGAATTATCTTGATATCTCCTTGTCCTACTCACTCCTCTGACCTTCATGGTGTGTTTGTGTATCTTCATAGAATGACCTTGGTTCCCCTACACCATTAAGTGATGATAATGAACATGAGTAAAATTATGAGATCTTTTCCTACATGTTACAATGAAAAAGTCATATCTATTTTAAATTTAAGAACTATAAAACAAGTTTCAAGAGAAGCTTAGGCTAGAAGACTTTTTTTTCTATGAGATGACTAATCTTGGTAATGAGCTACCAAATATTGAAACTACACTCAAATCCAATATTTGTAAGGATAAGGAACAACTTTTGAAAGATAGTAGATATGCTAAGTGTAAGAATTTTCTCAAGGTAAAAAATGAAAATGACAAGATCTAGTAGCTCAATCGATAACACAAATTTTTCAATTGTTGGCCCACACACACACTTGTTGTATAGTCATGGATATTGTGATTATTCATGAACTTGAACAACTAAACACCATGTTAGAAATAGTGTTCTAAAAAAGGACTAAAAAATAGAGGGAAATGGCCATCAAATATGCATGATTTAAATAGCTACATTAAATAGCCCTTTACTTCATAAGTCACTTCAACTCAATCATTACGTTGTATAGACAACCTCATCATATGTCACTTGAACAAAACTATCATGTACAACATGAGGGACAAATGCACAAAATTAAATCTTAAAATGTTACAATAGTACAAAGCTCATGGAACACGTGTGAGATGAATATACATAATCAAGTATTCACCCTTTCCAACATTCCGTGAAAGTCCAACAAATTGGAATGCAATGACTGCAAGTATTCTTGGGTATCTATTACAAGCAACCATGGTTTGGGAGAAAATTAATAGTATTAGTCTTATAGCTAGGAAAATGAGCTCAATAAACACTTTTAAGATGGTCATCTCATGATGATCATGGATAAATAATTTCTAGTTTCTCTTACTTGTTTTAGAATATACTAAGTATATTTCGTATTGATCAACTCTAGAAAGAAACTAATTTGGAAAGAATTACTTTTCATGACACTGGATAAATAATTTAAGAAAGGACACATGAGAGTGTCTTGTTTTCAAATTTGAACCCAAACCACATAAGGAAATAAAAATTGTAAGAAGGAATAGAACCAAATAAATGTAATCTCATAAGGACACAACCTTCTATACTAGACTCTATTAGGCTGCAATATGACCAATCAACTTATACGATGATTCTAGAACTTGTTCTTTACTATTCAAAGCATAAGCTGAACCTACCCAATATATACCCACATCACTCAAATCACATTAAATGCTGGAAAAAAATCAAGAAAGATAGTAAAAGTTGTTAAAATAGGAACCATTTTATGGAATAGTAAATTGATTGTCTGTATACTTTTAATTCTTGTTGAATCCATCAATAAACATTTTATATCCTAAAATATCAAAAGTTCCGTTTATTTTCAATAGACCTAAATAGTCTTTTGGTTCTCTCAACTTATACATCAGCTGATCAACATTATCCTTAGAGAGAATTATATCTATAACTGCCCCATTATCATCAAATAGAGACCTATTTTCCTTTTTACTTTTTCATGATTATGACCCTCTACAATACTAGGCATAAGATGATTAATGTACAATGGTACTTGAACAAAAAACACTAATAAATATTGAGGATGTGAATTGATAATACTAATTCACAGATGATTTTGGAATCTCATCCTTTATCACTGGTGCTTCAACTTTATTAGCCCTCTTATTCAGTGACTAGTAAATGAAGATTTAACACAGTAAAAAATATAAGATAAGATTAATCCACTAAAATTAGAGAATGACGAAAATTGAATTTGGCTTGTCATTAAGAATTATCCATTTGTACAAATCCTTTCTTTTGCTAGTTTGAAGTTTTTGGTTACATGCACACAATCATGACTTTACATCACAAAGCATTCACATTCTAACAATTTTCATGTTCTTTCATTACATTTTGATCTAAACAAAAAATTCCAAACTTTCACTTATTCAAATGACTAATCTAAAAATGAGACCTATTAAAGAATCTAATATAAATTGAAATAATGTATCTATATTCTAAACAAATCAAAACATAAAATCTGTGATTTAAACTTATCTTATCACTTATACATAATAACAATACTCACCTTGTCATGTGGGTAGTCTTGGGGGAGAGGTTGCCACATTATATTTGGATCCAATTGATCACTCTTTCTCTCTCCTTCTCTCCCTATTCAATCTAATGAGCCAACTAGATCTACTCTACATTTTAATGTCTCAAGTATTGCCTTGTGGTCTAACTTGCAAACTTTCTAAAGAATCTTATTATGTGTTTTTCCACCATATTTTATCAAATGGACATTTGATGTGACAACAAGGTTTGAATAATGAAGAATCTTCCTCTCTTTTTTCCAATCCTTGAATAACTACAAGTTAGGGGTATTCATAGAATATCATCTAAGCCATGTGCCAGTTACAACCACCACATCAACATGGTACTCTAAACCTTCAACATCTATAACCAAGTGATCCAATTTTTTTTTGGCTTGGACACAATGATAAAAATAATAATTTTTCCCTTATTTATTGTCTTCATGTGCAATAATAGCAAAAACATGGCCTATAGTGACAAATGTACAAAATGAGGTCATTAATTTAGAAAGTACTTAGGTAAAAGTTATAAAGTTACATATTGAAATGACAAATATATATAAATATATATATTACCAAGTTACAATAGATTAGCCAAGTGGTCAAAGTCAATAGATAAATCCATCTCTACCATTTGTAGTGCTTGTTGGGGACAATAGGTGTTAATTGGGTCTAAAACCCATATATCCCATTTGTCAACCCATTCAATTGACTCACACTCATCCCAATTTTCTTCTGCACATGATGGACAATAGCATGCCATTTTTTGTGTGTGGATACTCCATGAACCTGCATTAAAGATTCTAAAATAGTGCAGTTCACTAGATCTTGTTAGTGTGCAACAATCATGATATGGTGCAATGTTATTAATATCTATCAACCAAAAAAATATATGAACTGTACACTCATCTTCCTTACTTAGACCCATTGTAGCATTACAACACTGGATGATGGATTTTGCATCTATCAATATTGCCCCATCTTTGTAATTTAGTTCTTCACGAGCTAAGGATCTTTTGATGCATGTGCCTACAACATCGTACTCTCCTTTTCCATGACAAGCCTCTATGAAATTTCACATATATTGAATTCTAAACAATCTATCCATCCTACTGAACGAATAGAACATTCATGCATTCTTGAATTGTGATGTGCAATTTTCTGACCAAATAATGTGTTCATGATATTTTATGCCCCTATTAGCCAAATCTCCATAAAATAGTTGAAAATAAGCATGTATGAACTCCATAGAATGTTATTGATCATCGTTGATGTAAAAATAGTACTCCCTAAAAATGTTCCTACCATCTTCTATATTTTTAGGTGAATGCATGAATGTTATCTAAACAAATATGGAAATCTTTTGAGTGTATAATAGTTTTCTTGCACCTCATTCTGTGGTTTTAGTTTTATAGTCTCTACAAAATCTACAATTGAAACAATGGCATCTAGTGGAAACATATCCTTCCACAACTTGAATTCTAAATCTAGCCATTGAGCTCTATGTGTAAACCTTGCATACTCGTACATAGTATTTTCGTAAAAAATGTTCATGAACTCATACGCTAGAATTTTTTCAATGACTAAATCACATATTTTACCTAGTTTCCCAAATTTTTGAGCATATGCCAATGTCTTAAATTTTTTGTAATCTACTATTTCATTTCAAATTGCATGCGTACTATCCATATGTTGAAAAGTTGATAAAAGTTGTAAAGAACCATAAACTAAACATATACCATCCAAGCATGATGTCTTGTAAAAATTTTGGTTGTCCCCTATTTCACATAAATTTTTTGATATGAATTCCCTTGAAGATCTTGGAGGCTTAATATCACAATCCTACAAAACAAACTCAAAATGAAAAAACATACATATATGCCTAAAAATATCAAAATGGTTAGAAAATTAAATATGTATCCTACAACAATAAGTTGTGTGTGTGTGTGATTTATCTTCACATAAAAAAATTTATCCATCTCAAAAAATCTTTGACTTATTCAAATTTGAGGATACATACCAATAAATTTTGCAAATAATTGTGTTTGAGTTGAGTCCAAAAAATGTTTCGCATGTGGATCATAATTTTGGCTACCAATCCTCCTTCTTACAACATCTCTTTGATTAGGAGAAACACATGTGTTATTTTTTCAAAAATCTTCGATCAAGTATTTCAAAGCTTCACTAATTTCTTTATCCTTTGGTGGTAGTCTAATGCTAAATGTCCATAACTCAATTTTTGTTGGATCTTCCAATCTCTCAAGCCTTAGCATGGCTCTCCTTAGAATACTTCTACCAATTTTTAATGTTTTTCTTATCTTTTTGATGAGTTGAGCTTCCTTCATTTGGCTACTTACTATTGTCAATGTAAGTACTTGTCTATTACTATCTTTGGTGCATGATTTAGAACCTACTTTGTCATAAACACTCATTAGATTCTTTACAATACTTTTTTCATTTGAAACACCCATTGTTCTTAGCCCAAGAATATTCATGATAGGCCTACATTTCAAATTCCTCATTATTTCAAAAAATAATTGACATTGACCTATAATATTTAATTCTTCAAAATATCATCTCCATATACAATTAACTTTTTTTGACAAGTACACTTGTTAATCTTGTCAAGCATTGATTTCAAAATGTTAGCATCAATATCAATCAAATAATTTGTTATTCTAAAAAAAATTCTAGAAGTTGTTATAATTTCTTCCATTCCCACAACATTTTGAACATCAACATAAGGTTAAGTGTATTGTGTACCTTGAATCGAAGATGATTTGCCTTGGTAATTAGATGAAAAAGATGGAATATCACCTACTTGATGTGTTGATGTTGTGTCTTCAACATGACATGATGGATTCCATACATCATCAATTCTAAAAATTAGTGTCTCTTCAAAATAAGAGGATGATATGACTCCAACATTTTAATATGGTGTAGCTTCACAATTCAATTTTTTTCTTGAGCATAACAGTCTCATTTGTTACTTTTGTCTTTCCAATTCTTCCTCTTTGTTTCTTTGTATTGGTAGTTCTTGATTCTCTTTGAAAGTCAATTCTTCATTATTTCTTTGAAATTTTCTTTATTCATGTATTAGTTTCATTTTATCTCTTTTAATTGCCAAATCTCTCTCCCTATCTTCTTCTATCTAAGTTTTTGGTTTCTTCCTTGGCATGATGATGATTTCTACATGTCAAATTATTCAAACATCTGAATTACTTACAATGTATAAATTAAAAATCATTCAAATACCTATAAAAAATAAAATTATTTGAATGAATTTATAAAATATATATCAAACAACTTTTCAAATTTCTAACCATTTGAAAATAACATTTCATTCAAACATACAAATTTCAATGAATTCACTGCATATTAAACAACATGTCAAATTATAATCAAATTTGTATCTATATATCAACAAACAATATTTAAAAAGGATTGCACTAAGCTTTTCTATACAAAGAATATTCAAAACGTCTTCAAATCATGTATCCAATGATTGAATTTGGTGTTTGGTAGCTTCAAAAATTCTTCAAAAAGTGTTTGTTATGTTGAAATCCATGGTTTCTATTAGAACAATAGAATGCACAATAGACCAAAAGTAGACAATGGATGAAATGGGCCCTAAAGTTTCTTTTTGACTATTTTTGGGTGATTTGACATAGTGTGTATGCACTATGGCACATACACACTATAATTTGTGAATGCACTATAATGTGTGTGCACAATGTCAAAACACATTCTCCCTATCCGACCATCCCCCATCCCCTACTCTCTCTCTCCCGACTATGTCTCTCCTCTCCCATCCCCTACTCTCTCTCAATCTCTCTCTCCTATCCCATCCCCTACTCTCTCTCAATCTCTCTCTCCTATCCAATCCCCTACTCTCTCACACCCTCCCTCTCTCCCATTGCCTACTCTCTCCCCCTCTCCCTCTCCCATCACCTACTCTCCCCCATCCCCTACTCTCTGTCACTCTCACTCTCCCTCTCCTACTACCTACTCTCTCTATCTCCCTCTCCCACTGCCTACTATCTTTCACCCTATCTCATCTCCCATCCCCTACTCTCTAGATCTTTCACACACACTCCCATACCCCCTCTCTCTCCCTCTCCCACTCCCTCTCCCACTGCCTACTATCTCTCTCACTCTCTCTCTCCTCTCTACTCTCTCTCCCATCCCCTATACTCTCTCTTACACACACTTCTATCACCCCTCTCTCTCCCTCTCCCAGCACCTAGTCTCTCTCTCCCATCTGCTACTCTCTCTCTCTCTCTCTCTCTCTCTCTCTCTCTCTCTCTCTCTCTCTCTCTCCCTCCCCCCCCCTCTCCCATCCCTTAAACTCTCTCTTTTGAAAATATACACTCCCATCCCCCTCTCTCTCCTCTCCAATCCCCTACTTTCTATATCTCTCTCACACACTCTATTCCCCCTCCCTCTCCCCCTCTCCATTCCCTCTCCCATTGCCTACTATCTCTCTCTTAGGTTCCCTCTCTCCCTCTCTACTCTATCTCTCCCATCCTCTACTCTTACTTTCTCTTGCCCATCATCAACTCTCTTCCATCCCCTACTATCTCACACACTCTTTCCCATCCTTTCACTCTATCTCTCTCATCTCATACTCTCTTTCTCTGCCACCCCCTACTCTCTCTTACACTCTTACACTATCTTCCATCCCTTTCTCTTTTACAGAAACACACTCTCTCCCAACCCCCCTCTCTCTCTTCTCTCCCATCCCCTACTCTCTAGATCTATCATACACACTACCATTCCCCCCTCTCTCTCCCTCTCCCTACTCTCTCTCACTCTCTCTCTCTTATCCCCTACTCTCTCTCTCCCTCTCTCCCTCTCCCACCACCTCCTCTCTATCCCCATCCCCTACTCTCTCTATTTCATAGACACAGACACTCTTATCCCTCCACTCTCTTCTCTCCCATCCCCTACTATCTAGATCTATCACACACACTCCCATCCCTCTCCTAATCTCTCTCCTACTGCCTAATATCTCTCTCTCTCAAGTTCTATCTCTCCCTCTTTACTCTCTCTCCCATCCCTTACTCTCTCTCTCTCTCTCTCTCTCTCTCTCTCTCTCTCTCTCTCACTCCCCCATCTCCTACTCTCTCTCACACTCTCCCCCATCCCCTACTCTCACTCTCTCTCCCATTATGTATGAGCTCTCTACCACCAACTACTCTCTCTCACACTCTCACCCATCCCATACTCTCTCTCTTACACACATTCCCATTCCCCCTCTCTCTCCCTCTCCCACTTCCTCTCCCACTACCTAATCTCTCCCCCCCATCCCATACTCACTCTCCTCTCTCCCATCCCCTACTCTCTCTCTTTCATAGACACACACACTCCCATCCCCCCTCTCTCTCCTCTCCAATCCCCTACTCTCTAGATTTTTCACACACACTTCCATCCCCCCCTCTCTCTCTCCCACTCACTCTTGTACTATCTACTATCTCTTTCTAAAGTACTCTCTCTCTTCCATCCCCTACTCTCTCTCACACTCTCTCCCATCCCCTACCTTTACTCTCTCTCTTATATCCTGTATGAGCTCTCTCTGCCACCCCCTACTCTCTCTCTCTCACTCTCTCTCCTCCCCTACTCTATCTCTCTTACAGATATTCCCATTCCTTCTCTCTCTCCCAATCCCTCTCCCACTACCTACTATCTCTCATCCCCTACTTTATCTCTCTGCCACACACTCTCATTCGCTCCCTCTCTCTCTCCCACTCCCTCTCCCACTACATGCTATCTCTCACTCTCACTTTCTCCCTCTCTACTCTCTCTGCCATCCCCTACTCTCACTCTCTCTCTTCCACCCCTACTTTATCTCACATTCTCACACTCTCTCCCATCCCCTACTCTATCTCTTACACACACTCCCATCCCCCCTCTTTTTTGCTCTCCCACTCTCCCTTTGCCTACTATCTCTCTATCTCTCTCCCCTCTTCCATTCCCTACTCTCTCTTTTACAAGCACACACACACCCATCCCCCCTCTCTCTCCTCTCCCATCCCCTACTTTGTATCACACTCTCTCTCCCTCTCCCACTCTCTCTCCCACCACCTACTCTCTCTCTCTCTCTCACTCTCACTCTCTCCTTCTCTCTACTCTCTCTTTACCACCTCCTACTCTCTCTCTCACATTTTCACACTCTCTCCCATCCCCTACTCTCTCTCTCTCTTATACACATTTCCATCCCCCCTCTCTCTTCTTCTACCACTCCCTTTCCAATTGCCTACTCTCTCTCACATCCCCTATTCTCTCTTGAGATGCTCTCTCTCCCCCTCTCCCATTCCCTACTCTCTCTTTCACACACATGCACTGCCATACTCCTCTCTCTTGCTCTCCCTCTCCCACTCCATCTCCCACTACCTACTCTCTCTCCCCCATCCCCTAGTCTCAATCTCTCTCTCCCATTTTGTACTCTCTCTCTCTCCCCATCCCCTACTCTCAATCTCTCTCTCCCACCCTATACTCTTTCTCTTCCACCCCTACTCTCTCTCACTCTCTCTCTCTCTCTCTCTCTTACACACATTCCTGGTCCCCCTCTCTCCCTCTCCCTCTCCCACTCCCTCTCCCACTACCAACTCTCTCTCTAAATCCCCTAATCTATCTCTCTTATACACACTCCCATTTGCCCTCTCTCCCTCCCACTCCCTCTCCCATCACCTAATGTATGTCTCCCACTCTCTCCCTCTCTACTCTCTCTCTCCCATCCCATACTCTCACTCTCTCTACCACCCCTACTCTCTCACACGTTATTATCCCCTACTCTCTCTCTTACACACACTCCTATCCCCCATATCTCTCCCTCTCCCATTGCCTACTCTCTTTCTCTCCCATGCCCTACTCTCTCTCTATCTTTCTCCCCTCTCCCATTCCCTACTCTCTCTCTTTCACACACACACACACACCAATCCCCCCTCTCTCTCCTCTCCCATCCCCTACTCTGTGTCTCATTCACTCTTCCTTTCATACTCCCTCTCCCATTGCCTACTCTCTCTCTCTCTCTCTAAGACCCCCTACTCTTTGACACTTCCTCTCTCTCCCATCCCCTACTCTTAATCTCTCTCCCCCATCTTGTACTCTCTCTTTTCCACACCTACTCTCTCTCACACTTCCTCTCTCTCCCATCCCTTACTCTCTTTACCACCCCTACTCTATCTCACTTCCTCTCTCTTATATCTCCTACTCTCTCTCTCCCCTCTCCCATCCCCTACTCTCTCTCTCTCTCTCTCTCTCTCTCTCTCTCTCTCTCTCTCTCTCTCTCTCTCTCTCTCTCACACACACACACACACACACACACACACACACACACACACACACACACAAATCCCCCCAGCTCTCTCTCGCTCTTGGTTTGCATCTCTTTTTCCTTCTCTATAAATTATTTAGGTCTCAATAGTGCATGCACACTATAGAAGGCACATGCTATTAAGACCCAAATTCAAAAGCTTTAAATAGCATGTGTGCACTATAGTTCACATGTGCTATAGGGCGTACATGCTATTGAAAGCTTTGCATTAAAACTAATAAGGCTTGGTTTTTCCTGGGAGATCCAACCCAAAGGTTTGGAGTTTATAAATAGGTCTAAGGTGTATTTTTTTGCAAACATACAAAAAATGATTGATTTTTCCTATCTTCTCTCCTTCAAGATTTGTCGTGGTTGGGCATCGATAAGATTAGGTTACATAACATTGTAGGTCTCTATGTTAGCTATATAACCATATAATTTATTTTTAATTTGAACTATCTCAAGCCTTTCGTCTATAATTTCTTTTGAATGTATGTCCATTTTTTGTCAAAAACCACCATGTACTAATTGAGCTGTACATTTTAGCTCATTAATCAAATTTTGCAACAACTTAGTTTTATAGATACTAGACTCTATTCTACAGACTTTGAAAAAAAAAATTTTTGATTATAGATCAGTTTTCAATTATTTCTAGGGGGAGCACATAGATATTTCACATTTTTGGGATGTGTCTAGTTAAAAAAATTATTAAAAAAAATACACATTATAAAATTAGCCAAAAAATTTGGGATAAATTACATAGTGTTAAGTAACTTTTGACCAAAGCGATTAAAGAATTTCAAAAAAAAAAGTTAGAATTTTAGGGGGGCTGCACTTTGTATTGTGTTATGTTTTTTTGGAATAAACAATACCACTTTCTATGGGCCCCTTTTTTGAGGACCTAAAACTAAACCATTTTTTAAAAAAATAGTAGTTTAGAAACTAAATTCAAATGACTACGAATTTTTTTATTTATCATATCTTCAAATTTTGAGCGTAACTATCTCCAAATTCTTGTTGAAGTTTATAAATTGCTGATTTCAAGAAAAAGGTGTCCACTTATCTCTCCCTTTTGGCACCACAACTTGGTGCACTTACCCTTGGATGAGTTTCTTCTTCCTAGTGTTCTACCCCTACCAATACCTCTTTCTTTATTGTAACCTCTTGTGGGAGTGCTTTCAATGGCTTTCTCAGTGTGCTTGGTCTAACCTTGGTTCCTCTCCTCATTACTTCTTCCTTGATATCTTCCTCTTTGTCCCCTTTAATTTTGTTATTTTCCTCTATCCTTAAAGTTATAATCCCACTTGCTTCTAGTCTTCTATTAAACTTTTAGGGCTTCTTGATGACCTTTGAAAAATAGTAGGTGTCCACAATCTTATCTCCTCTTGGATAGTCTATTTTAGACCAACTAAATATCTAGCTAGCTTTATTGGTTCTATTTCTTTCTTCTTGGATCTAAGGCATTTAACATTGGAAACTCCTTTTTATAAGAGGCCACATGTAGATATCTCTATTTCATTTATTGTCTCCTCTTGTGAAGTTGAATTTCAAAATCCTCTGGTAGGAAATTCTCCTTTTTGTTTGATTACCATGGAATTCCAATTGGATATAGGGTTCTAGTCCATCCTAATCCTTTCATCTTGGAGATATTTCTATCAAGTAAATGTTGATTTTTTAAGCCTTGACTTGGCCAATTTGATGATTTGTGCCTCTAACACCCCTTATATTTGAAATAGTTCTCCATGTTATCCAACCAATCCATCATTGCATCCATGTTAATTTTCCCATTAAATAGTAGCACACCTACCAAAGGCTTACCTCCTAGGGTTTTTATGGTCTTTAACAAAGGCTCTTCATTCAAGATAGGGTCTAGCCCAACAACATCTTCTTCTATCTCCTTACCCTTCTCATTGATTTCATCTTCATTTCTCTTGATTGCATCAGCAATTGCATCCAACTTTATCTTCACCTCTTCTAAGGCTTATTCAAGGACTTTGTTCTTCTCCTTTTTCACATCAACTATTTTATCTAGCTCTACATTAGTCACGATACTTGACTCATCGACTAACTCTTCCATGGCTGTAGACATGTACCAAGTTCCCTTCAACTTTCTTTGATACCACATTGATGTGACAACTAGTCTTGTACAAACCCTAATTTCTCCTAGTTTCTCCTTAGGTCTTTCTCTCTAATATGGTTTCTATCTACCCTATTCTTCTTAAGATCCTAATTATGATTCCTAACCCTATCAACTGGTGCATACCAACTAGGTAGAACAATCACTCTTTTACTACTTCCTAGACTTATTAGCCCTTCTTCCTTTGTTGAAAACTACGAAAACTTCACATCTCTGTTTGATCAAGCAAAATTATATGAACAATAATAGTTTGTCTTGAAAATAATTTGCATCCCTTCTAAGATCCAAGACCACTTTTAAGATTGGAACTCTAATCAGGTTCACAAAAACACAACATTTTCTCCCAAAATTGCTAATTAGGGCTACAAGCAATTAGCCCTCCTAATGATGAAAAAATGGAATAACTTGGAAACCTATCTAATGAGGGGGTAACATATGCATTTCTTAAGGTTTCATTTTCAAAGAACTAATATATTCTTGAGGTCTTTGTATCTGAAGACATCTATACTGTATGATCTATAGTAGTGCCTACAAATTAGGCTTTTCCAAGAAATTGAACTAGTCTAGAAAGAATGAAGTCTCACCCTCATTACAACCTTTACCAATGATTTACCATACCACTAGGGCTTTTAAAAAACTTCTCCTATCATAATCTGCACTTTGATTGAACCATGTCAAGCATTTAGTCACTCCTAACACCTTTGATGAATATTGTAATCCCATGTCATACATTACTAGCTCATCTAGGGCATCACCAAGAAAACAATTACCTTGATTCCCAAGGCCCATCCTTCACTATAAAAAATTTAAAAAGGAGTGATGATCCTAATCCCAAGAGACCATTTAGATCCTATAGTGGGAAGAGGAGTTATGACTTTTGCTTAATCACTTGATTCAAAATAGAAGATAAAGAGAAACCAAACCAAATTTAAAAACTAACAAGAACCTTAAAAAATCACTAATTAGAGTTACAAAAATCTTAAATTCAATTTTTCTAAAAATTCCAAACATTTCAGATCCAAGTCCAATCCATGTAAATGTCAAAAACCTCAGAAAACATAAACTATAACTAAATCTTTTTTTGACAGTCCATACACATCAAAATGGCTGAAAATCTAAACCCTATAAAAAGGTTGAGGATGGCCTTAAATATATCCCAAGTCCCAACCTAAATTTTTTAGATACTTACCAAGCCCCAACTAAAATTTTTTTAAATGCAATAAAAAGTTGTCAATGGCAACATTCACAATTTTTAGCAACTTTTACATCCTTGAGTGTTTGGCCCTCAAACTTGTTCCAAAGGTTACCAAACTTCACAAAAAACTTTAAATTGACTTAATACATGTAAATAGGACCTTATATCACCTACTTGGCTATCGTACCCTCCAAAACATAAAAATTCCCTATTTGACATAGTCATTCAACTATGAGCAATTAAGGCCTTATAAGGTTTCCAAAATTAAAACCTTTCACCTAAGGACTTGGTTAGCCCTATTATTATCCTAGTGGTGTTTCTAGCACCACTATAGGACAAAATATCCTAGGAGCCCTAGGTCTTCCATGAACCTACCTAGGTTCTCTTGCACCAATTATAGTTTAACTATTGTATTATCCACCGCTTCAACTTCTTTAGTTACTCAATTTTCACTCTCTTCTATTGGTTAATTATAGTATTCCTAGAGGCACACCTAACATGTAGTCCCATTTGCAATAGATATTGTTATAGATGTGCAACTTAGTAGTTACCCTATGCAAGTCTATTGAGGTTTATGAATAAAATTGGAGTAGTCAACAAAAGATTTTAAAGATGGGCTTTCATTCAAGTCCACATTATTCATTTTCTTATCGAAGAGATGCTTATGGTTCCATAGGATGTTTATAGTTATTGTATTTTTGGGTTATGCATCTTGTTAATGTAAGAATACTCTCATTTTTTTGGTCTGTAGTTTTTCTACACTAGCACAAATATATATATATATATATATATGACTAAATAAAATCACTAAAAATTGTAAATATGTGACCAATTTTGATCATGTGACCATTGACAGTTTATTTACCATCATTAATCTCACAACCAAATTTATGACTAGACTATTTAAATAATTGATTTGGTTGTTGATTGTTATTAAATACTAGTTTATTTGGCAATTTATTTGGTAATTGATTTGGTAATCAATTTGATATTGTATTTCATAGTTGATTTGGTAGTATATTTGTCAATTGATTTGGTAGTTAATTTGGTAGTTTATTTTGTAGTTGATGTCCTAGATGCTTTGGTAGTCAAATTGGTAGTTGATTTGGTGACATGTTTGGTAGTTGATTTGAGAACATATTTGGTCATATATTTAGTATTTGATTTGGTAGTTAAATAGTTATTTATTTGATAGTTTATTTGGTCATTTATTTGTTCATTTCCATTATTATTACTAAATATAGTTATCTAATGAATAATTTATTCAATATCATGATATAAAAAAAGGTAACCTAGGACAATTTCTTATATGTGTGTGTGTGTGTGTGTGTGTGTGTGTGTGTGTGTGTGCGTGTGCGTGTGCGTGTGCGTGTGCGTGTGCGTGTGCGTGCGCATGTGCGTGTGCGTGTGCGTGTGCGTGTGCGTGTGTGTGTAATAAAATGTCAAAATTGTCTAAAGAGTATACACATATATATGACAAAAAGTGTTAAAATTGTCTAAGATTTTTTAACTCTTCTACATAGACCTCAATAATTTAAATATTTAAAAACCACTTTTAAAATAGTACAATATAAACAAATGAGCCAAATTTTCTAACAAATAATACATTGATTAACTATGTCATTTCCTCCATATACTTTAGTGGCCATAGTGTGGAGGTTGTCTCTTTCTCTTTGAGATGAACAACTCCATCTATTTTATCTTCATAAACAAGTGGTACATTAGTTGTGATCGTTATAATGTTTAAATTGCATCTTTAGTTCCATTCTAGGTTGCTCCATGTAAAATAGACAAGGACTAAATAATCCCAATACCAAAAACACAACTATCTTATGAATCCAAAACTTTAACTTTATCCCCTTTGAGTTTATCAAAACACTTTTGCAAAAAGGTAAAAAAATTAACATATTAGATTAAATAGGTGATGAAAGGGAAAAATATAAAATATAATATTAATGCAGTACTTATGATAGAGCATCAATAGCTTGCATTTATTTGCATGTCATTAATAGATTTCCAATAATACATTGAACCATGAGCAACACTAATTCATATTTGAAAATTAATAAGAGGCCATCAATAACTTGAACTTACTCATATCTTTGTTAGTAAGTTAGATGGATCCAGATAAAAGGACAAAAAATAGTTTAACAATATTCTTATGTACTAAATTTCCACCTCACTAAGGTGTTTGTTAGATCAATGATCTACATCCTCCTCAAAAATGGTAATTTTTAAAAAAAAACAACAGAGATATCTTCTAAGTACTCAAATTTTATCGTGATCAATCTTTGAAAAACTTTACATTACAAATTATTCTCAATTGTTTTTCCCAATCTATAGTATTCCATCTTCAAGATCTTACTTCCAAAGCTATTAATCTTTCCTTCAAGAGAACTTCGCTCTGATACCAATTGTTGGAAATAACAATGGGAAAGTAATTATTGAGAGAGCGGGAGTGAGGGGTCAATCAAAACTTTTAAAAATTTCCTCTACAACATATTAGCATTATAAACTAAAATAACTTAACCATGCATCAAATCCATAGCATAGAGTAAATAACACATGACACATTAAATTAGTTACCCAGAAACCCTCCAATGAGAAGGTAAAATTATGGTGGGGATGATACCCATAAATCTTCACTACTATAGTTATAAAGTCTATCCAATTATGGTTACAAAGTGTTTGATCATAAGCTATGATCTACCCTATGAGGGGTTTGCCCTATTAAAGGCTTACAAAGACTACTAGGTCTCACCTTTCTATAGGATTTTAACTCACAATTAAGTAAGCGCTTGGTAAGGAGATTTACAATAGCCTATTAGGACTATTGTGTTAATATATTTATTCAGCATTACCTATTAGAATGATTCAAAACCATGATCCTTTGGTTGTCTATCTTGATCCTTTCTAATAAAATCTATCTTTCCTTAACCATTCATTGGTTGTCTTTGTTCCTCATAGACTAATTTTTTATTGCATAACTATATCATAGCCTCCATAGTAACCATGAATGCTCTCTCATGCACACAAAAACTCTTTAGGTTTTCCTCCATTAAATAAACATAGGTGAAAATGGGCTAGTTCAAAATCAATGCCTTCTGGTTGATCCATATTGCCACCTAATTCATATCCTTTTTTTATTGGTTGCATGTACTACATAAGGATTCATAATATGACTCAATCCTTACCTTATACAATCAAAAAATAATGTTTATTTTGGCCAAAAATGGTTTACATTGTATTTTTTTTTCATTATAAACAACTCTATCTTTGACAGGTTACTCGACATCAAAAGACTCTTATGCTTGGCCTTTACTATGCTCTTAATGTTGTCAATCAACTTTTGAATAGCTTGATAGTCATTGTATACTTGACACCTAAATCACTTAAAACATACTAACTTTCTTGGCTCATTCTATTTTCTCTGCACTTGAATGACTTGGTATGCATTGAATGCTTGACACTTAGTAGTGTTTGACACTAACTATTATATTTCTTGGCATGTATTTTTTGGAGCCTTATGCTCTGCATACACTATGCACTCGACTAGTACTATTTTTAGTTAGATAATGACTAAAGTGTTTTGTCACAACGTCGTCAAAACCAGAATGAGATCAACACTTGTAAACCTGAATTGTTTAGGCTTGATAGTAATATATAGGTATGTGCAACATGATGGTCAACCAAACTATGGATTGAACTGACAACAAAAAATAAAAAAATTAGGGTTATGTCAACTTGATGTGCAATTTTAAACTTCTAATGAACTTTCAATCAAAAATTTTGAAAACAATAATCTATAGGAAATAAATTTAGTTTTTGAACTACTAGGCCTTATTTGAAGAAAGGAGAAATTGATTGGTCAAAATTTTGAATTTTAGTGCAATAGTACAAAAATTTCAGGATAAAAATAAGTAGGCATATGTCTAACCACCTTAATCAAAATAAATTGATAATATTTTTTAATAATATTCTAGATATAAGAATTAGACTCATGCTTGGATGTGACACATATTTATGTGAAATTTTATTCCAAATAAATAATTAATTATGAATTTATTTTATGGAAAGATCAGAACATGCTTAAGAAACTCTTTCTATTTTATGGAATTTGGATGAAAAAGTCATCAGACACATGTTTGAAGTATAACATACACAAGAACATGCCAAAAAGATGTTTTTGGGACATTTTTAAGTTGACCATGTAGGGTTGGTATCAAAAGAAATAGTAGGCTTTATAAAGGTATTAATATTATTGATTGGTATCAAGATGGGTGGTAAAAAAGCCAAAATATATTTTGAAATACTTTGAGGCATTTCAGAACTACATATTTTTTAGATCACCACTTTTTGGCACACCATGATCTTGCACATATGCATACTTGTAGGTTATGCTTCAAAATCTTTCATCTGAATGAAAATTGTTGGCATTGTAGATGGTGTCTTTATTGTAACATCAGTTTATTAAAGGTTTAAACTTTGATCTATATGTACACCATGTGAGTCATTTTCTTTTACCTTTATAGTTTGTAGGGGCACATTTGATGTTTCTTTTTACTTCTCGCCTACATATAAAAGTTCTAATTTTTGTATTCCATATAGTTTCACCAATATTGGATTACTACATTGGTAGAGTCTTGTAGTATTTTATTGTAATCATCCTTAATCAAAGGATTTACATTATATGACGTAGTATCAAGAACATCCATGATGGTCACTAAGTCCTATTCACTCTTTCAGTCACCGTGTGGGGAGCTGACACTTAGCAATTATACATCTTCTACATCCTATTGATTTTTGTCTGTTGTCTCTTTAATCTCACCCACATGACCTTCCTTGACTACATCCTCTTTCTCTTTCTCATCTTTTTAAGGTTCTTATTTTCCTTTCTCTCCTTTCTCCTCTATTGATGTAGGAGGATCTTGGGTTGACATGGTATCCTTCTTATTTGTGTTCATTCTTCCAGTTGTTGCTAAGTTGCAGTCATTGCTAAGTTTCAGCAATTGGAAATTGCCAAGTGCTAGTAATTTTGCAATATCTATCAAGTTTAAAATATCCCATGTCATGTTAACACTTAGACTAGTGTGTTATCCAATCTCACTCTATAGTGTGTACTAAGATATCTAGTGTGTGGTAAGTTATCTAGTTTTTGTTGAGAATCCCTTCATGTGCTGAGTGAACCTATTGATGTTGAGTGTCAACATTTTGGATTAGTTTTCTTTTTTTTTATTTCTTTATGGGACATAACTTACATGATTAATTTTGATCATGATTTTGATGATAAGATCTTGTCTTGGAATGTTTGCAAACCATTTTAGGGTTTCTCTTTCTAATTTGTAATGTTCTAGAATCTTTTGTAAGCCAATTTGGCAAGTATAAATAGGGTGTTTAGGCTTAGGTTAGAGGGAGAGATTCTTTTTTTTTTTGTGGGGGGGGAAGGGGAGAGACATAAAGGACTAATAAATTTGGATGCATATGTGTTTGGAAGTGTGTATCTTGAGCTAGATCTTAGATCTTGAATGTATTTTGTATTTAGTCATAACATAGAAGACCTTATAGCTGGGCGTGTATGTTGATATTTTGATGAATCAATAAAAGTGTTATATTCTCTCTCTATGGTGTTGCTCTCTTTGTGTGTTTACTTCCATTGTGTTTTCTCTACAAGGTGGTTTGGATTTTTGGGTGTGCCTTTGTCCCTAGTTCTCCTTACCCTCCTTGCATTAGGTGATATCAGAGCTTCAGGTTCTTCATTGTTGATATTGGATTGTGTAGAACCTAGATTTGAATTTGGTTGTAGGGTTGTAGATCTATGGATTTTACCTATAATTTTCAGAGGGTTATGATCTTGCATGAACCTAATTTGTAAAGATGGTTCAAGGTAGAGGAAATATCTACAATGTCATGTTCGATGCATTGAGATAAATTACAACCAAATTAGATGCTATGGAGACTGCCTAGAGGAAAGAAGTGAATCTTGATGATGTGAGTGATAATAAAGTAGTAGCACCAAGCCCTAATTCAGAACTTGAAGAAGATCAAAATTATTAAATATTGTTGAGAGTATTGTCTAGGTGACATTCAAAGCTTGCTATAGAAGTTTTTTTGTATGATGGAAAATTTGACACCAATGTTGTGTTGGATTAGATATCTTATATGGAGAAGTTCTTTGAGTATGAAACCCCTCCTAATAATAAGGTTAAGATTGAAATTACTAGGCTAAAAGGTTATGTTTCACTGTGGTGGGAGCATTTGCAAATTGATATACAAAGGAGAGTAAAGGAAAAGATCAAAATTTGGGTGACGATGGTGGGAAAGGTAAAGAACAAATTCCTTCCTACTAATTACCAATTTTCTTATTGAGAAAGATGCAAAATTTGAGGCAAAAAGACATGAGTATGAAAGAGTATACTGAGGAATTCTATAGATTGGACATCAAATCTAGACATGTTGATGATAATGTTGAGAAATTTGTGAGATATCTAAATGGATGGAGATCTAAAATTCAAGATGAGATAAATTTTGTGAAATTGGAAAGTGTAGAATAAATATACCAATATGCCTTGAAAGATGAGGAGATCTTGATAAAGAAGCATGAAAAAAGGAAAAAAGATAGAGGTCATTGATAGTTCTATGTAGGATAAAGGCAAATATAAATGGAAGAATGATGAAAAAGAAAAGACTAAGTGGAAAGGTGGTACTTCATATCAAGGAGGTACTATTCATTATCAAGGAAGAGGTAATTCTTATCCTAGAGGTGGTCTTCATGGTAATTGTTTTAGATGTGGTAAAGAAGTGAATAGATATTTTGAATGTAGATCATTTGAAAGTGGACAAGGTAATAGATATGTTGTGATTCAAGAAGATATTGGGGGTTTTTCTACTAGACCTAAGCTTGGAGAAAATCTTATGGTAAGAAGAAACTTATGTAATAAGGGAAGTGATGAGGAACCTATTTTAAGGAGATGCCTTTTCAAGATTAGTTGTAAAATGGCTAGAAAATGTTGGAAGGTGATGTAGGAGCATCTAGAGGTATAAGGGCAATCCTGTGTCACCCAAAAAAATGTACTTACACTTAGTTTCTATTTCATGTGTTTTCATTTCTAGATACCCATTTGGGTCAAATAAAGGTTCCAACTCTCATAGTTCCACTATCAGTACTCTAAGTTAGAGTATTTGAACACCTTAGTATACATGTAAATGCCAAAAAAAAGGAGTATGTAATTGAGATTTAATTTTGGTAAATTAGAGGGTGTAAATTGGTTGGATTCAAAAGTTATGCCTCCCAGAAGTTCGGTTACCATTTCTAGATTCTTGTAATTTTGTGTTGACTTCTAATGTGACTTCTAGAGCCTTCTATTTGGCCAGTGGATGCCAACTAGCACTTTCTAGAATGTAATCCTAATCCTTAACCCTTCGAGGTCTATTTAAGAACATTTTTGGCATTGTAAAAGGTAGTTTAGGGTGGAGTTTGAGAGAAGGTACTAGGAGAAGAATTTATCTCCAAATTTATGCTATTATAAGCCCATAGGGCATGTTTTGGAGTCTGTTTCTCTACATTAAGTGTACTAGCATATTTTAATAGTTAATAAATTTTTTTATTTTCGTGTTGTGTCCATTTTGTACTTGGGTTGTGTCCCCATTAGAAGGTGATCATTGATAGTAGAAGTTCTACAAATTTGGCATCATAAGAGTTGGTTACAAAGTTGCAGTTGCAAACGTCAAAGCATCCTAAGCCCTATCATGTTTTATTGATCAAAGATGAGCATAATATATTGGTAAGTGAGCAATGTATTATAAAGTTGAAGATTGAACATTACTTTGATGAAATTTATTGTGATATTATGCCTATGGATTGTTGCCATATTTTGTTGGGTAGACCTTAGAAATATGATAGATATGTTGTACATGATGTAATATTGAATCAATATATTTTTTTGGTGAATGAGAAGAAGAAAATATTTCTCCCTTTGATTGAAAGTCTACATGAGGTTAATTGTACTATTGTTGAAGTTTGCATGGTCAATGCAAAGCAATTTGAAAAAGAATAAAATCTTATTTTTCATAATTCATAGAGGACCAAGTTTGGGTAGTAATGGTTGAGTGACAACTAAAGCTAATGATGAATGAGTATAAAGAGATTGTTGTAGAGGATATACCTAATGGTTTAGCACCAGTGAGAAGTATGTCATTTTATGGATCTAATTCCTAGAGCTAGTTTTCCTAACAAAGCACCATATAGAATGACACCTATAGAGAATGAAGAAGTTAATAGACAAGTGTATGAATTGCCGCAAAAAGGTTTGAATAGAGAAATTTTGAGTCCATGTGTAGTGCCTATTGTATTAACACCTAAAAATAATGTAGAATGCAGGATGTGTACTAATTCTAGAGCTATTAACAAGATTACAATGACATATAAGTTTTCTATTCCAAGGATGGATGACATAATAGATTGCTCGAGTAGAGGAAAGTATTTTACCAAGATTTATTTAAAGAGTGGCTATCATCATATTAGAATTAGAAAAGGAGATGAATGGATGAATAATTTCAAGAAAAAGGATGCTTATTCCTTTTGGTTTAACTAATGCACATAGTACTTTCATGAGATTGATGAATGAAATTCTAAAAATATTTTTGGGTAATTTGGTGATTTTTTATTTGGATGATATTCTAATATTCAATAACACTAAGAAAGAAAATCTTGAGCATGTTAGAAAAATATTGTAGAGATTGAAAGCGGAGCAGTTGATGACTAATCTAAAAAGGTATTCTTTTATGCAAGAGGAGATTGTGTATTTGGGATTTGTGATTTTAGTTGATGGTTTGATAATGGATCCCAAGAAGGTAAATGTAATTTTGGAATAGCCAACACTTGAGAATGTGGGTGGAATAAGATCATTTTATGGCTCACTAGCTTTTAGAGAAAGTTTAAAAATAATTTCAATTTTTTTTTGTAATACTATGAATGAGATAATGAGATGAGATAAAAATGAAATCAAGTGGACACATGGAGTTGATAAGAGTTTTGAGACTTTGAAGAAAAGGGTTGTTGAGTTAACTATATTAGATTTTCCTAATTTCAATAATATATTTTCTATTGAATTTAATGCAATTGGTAGTGCAATAGGAGTTCTATTGAGTCAAGAAGGTAGACCTATTTCTTTCTTTAGTGAGAAGTTGAGTGATGCTAAAAGAAAGTATTATGTGTATGATCAAGAGTTTTATGCTATTGTTCAAGCATTAAAGAAGTGGAGATATTATTTGATTTAAAAAAAAATTGTGTTGTATATTGATCATAAAGTTGTATAGTGCTTGGGAAGTCAACATAAATTGAATCAAAGACATATGAAGTGGGTTGAGTATTTGTAGAGTTTTACATTTGTGATTAAGCATAAAAGTGGAGTTACTAATAGAGTTGTTGATACATTCTGTAGAAGATGTTCTTTGTTGATTGAGATGAAGGTTGAAGTTCTTGGTTTTGATGACATGAAAGAGTTGTATGATACTTATCCTAATTTTTCTAAGGTGTGGAGAAAGTACAAAGCACCAAATCTAACAGATCACATCAGCGAGTATCATGAATTTTTATTCAAGAAGGTATGTTGTTCAAAGGTATTAAGTTGTGTATCCTTAGAAATTCTATGAGCTTGAATTTGATTAAGGAAAAGCATTGTGGTGGATTGGCTTGATATTTAATAATTGATAAGAAATTGAGTTTTCTAACAAAGAAGTATTATTGGCCACCAATGTATATGGATGTTTAGATGTTTGTGATGAGTTATAGAGTTTATCAAGTTACAAAAGGAGTAAGTTAGAATACTAGATTGTATACATCTATTTTTATTCTTGAGAAACCTTGGAGTGACATTAGTATGGATTTTGTTCTTGGATTTCCTAAAACAACAAAGGGATATGATTCTATATTTTTTATTCTAGGTAGATTTTCTAAAATGGCTCATTTTATACCATGTATGAAGACAATAGATACTGAGCATGTTGCTAAAATTTTATTCAAAGAGATTTTTAGATTGCATGGATTACTAATAAGTATTATTTCTAATAGAGATAGTAAGTTTGTTGGTTATTTTTGGAGAACTTTGAGGAAGACAATGGCTACTGAGTTGAAATTTAGTTCTACATTCCATCCATAGACTGATGGATAGATAGAGTTTGTGAATACAAGCTTGGGTAATTTTCTAACATGTTTAGTTGGAGGTCAAACACATAATTGGGAGATTGTATTGGCACAAGCTAAATTTTCATATAATAATTATGTGAATAGAAGTATAGGGAAGGAACCTTTTGAGATTGTTACTAGAATGAAGCCTAGAGGAGTATTAGATTTAAGGGATGTTACTGGTGAAGAGAAGAAAAGTGATACAAGAGAAGAATTTTCTAATTTTATGGAGTCTTTGCATAAGGAAGTGGCATTAGATTAGGAACAAAGTAATCAAAAGTATAAGGAGAACGTTGATAGGTCTAGAAGACATCATGGCTTTGAACTTTTTGATGAGCTGATGGTTTATTTGAAGAAAGGAAGATTTCCTATTGGAACATACAATAAGTTGAAGATGAACAATTTGGATCTTATAAGATATTCAAAAAGTTTGACAGTGAAAATATTTATGAAGTTGAGTTATCTGATGACATGGATATATCTCCTATACTTAATGTTGCTGATATGTATAAGTATCATGAATCAGATGATGAAGTTGTTGTACCTGATGATTATCCTAAGAAGCAGATTAAAGAGGTTGAATAGATATTGGATAAGAGAGTTGGTAAAAGCATAAGAGGAAAGTACTACTAAAAATATTTGGTAAATTAAAAGAATAGACTAGTTGAAGATTCTACATGGATTTCTCAATCCAAGTTGGATTAAACTTAGGTTGTGACACTTGCATGATTTAGGAGAATCATTTCTTTCTACACTAGTTGTCTAATGGAAGAGCATCTTAGGTTGATATGTTATCTTGCTCATTTGTGTTCATTTTTCTAGTTATTGTCAAGTTGTAGTCACTATCAAGTTGCAATAATTTCCAACTACTAGTGATTTTGTAGTATCTTCCAAGTTGAAGTTATCCCATATCATGTTAACACTTAGATTAAAATGTTATCCAATCTCACTTTGAAGTGTGTGCCAAGTTCCACAATGTGTGACAAGCTATCCATTATCTGTCGAGTTATGCTTTTTTTGCCAAGTGGTCCTTCATGTGTTGAGTGAACCTATTGATGTCAAGAGTTAGCATTTTGGATGAGTTTTTTTTGTTTTGTTTCTTAATAGGATCTAACTTGCATGATTAATTCTAATCACAACTTTTATGATAAGATCTTATCTTCAGATGTGTGTAAACCATTTTAGGTTCAGCCTTCTAATTTTTAATGTTCTACAATCTTTTGTAATTCATTTTAGCAAGTATAAATAGGGTGCTTAGGTTTAGGTTAGAGCGAGAGATTTTTGGTAGAGATTCTTAGGGGCAAAAAACATAGATGATTGAGAAAGTTTGATGCATATGTGTCTAGAAGTGTCTATTTGAAACTGACTCTTAAATCTTGAATGTATTTTGTATCTAGTCATAACCTAGAAGGCCTTATAGCTGGGCATGTATGTTGACTTTTTCATAAATTAATAAGAGTGCTTTGTTCTCTCTGTGTGTGTATTGTTTCTCTCTTTGTGCGTTTACCTCTATTGTGTTGACTCTATAAGGTGGTTTGGATTTCTAGGTGTGCCTTTGTCCCTAGTTCTTCTTAACCTCCTTGCATCATCTATGGCCTTTATGGTTAACCCATAAATTAAATTCCAAAGCAATGTGCTCTTTGTTACCACATCCTCTACTTTCTTCTTTAGAAATTAAAATTCTCTATATTTTGGAGAAAATTTCACTTTATATTTCTCCATTTCTTCTATAATCATATACTTATCCAAAGTAGGAATAACTTGGGCTAATGTAGCCTCTCTTATTTTTCTCTCATTTTTCAAACTAAATTTCCACTTTTGCTCAAATCTATCATATAGACTCTTTGGCATGGAGTTGGCAATCTCTAGAGGATTGCTCTTAAAAGTTACCATTCTATAATATGTGGCCTCCTCTATATTATTCTTCTCTGAACTTCCTAACTTATTAAAATCTATTTGTGTGAAACTTGAAAAATCTACATTGCTCTTAATATTTTTACACAAATCTATATGTGTGAAACTTGATAAATCTACATTGGTCTTAATATTTTTACACAAGTTATCAATGTTAGAAGAGGGATTGTGGCTTACCACTTTGAATTGACTCAAGTCATCAGACTATGTCTTCTCCTCTTCCAAATCTTCATGAGGTGTATACTTTGTCCTTAACTTCTTTGAAGGATCTCTCACCTCTATAGTGACACTTCCTCTTTTACCTTTTGGTTGTGTAGCTTCTTTATCCTATGCAGCGGCTTCCCTACTCCTTGACTAATGCAGGGAAAGGAAGAATGAATAGGGACAAAGGCTCACCCAACTATCCAACCCACCCTTAAAAAGTTAACACAATGAAAGAAAATACAAAGAAAAATAACCAAAGGAGGAAGAAGACTAAAATACTTTTATTAATTCATCAAAATATCTTCATGCATCCCCAGTTGTACGGCCTTCAGGTTACAACTAGTACAAATTACAATCCTCAATTTTTAAATTTTAAGCACATATCTTCTTTTTACAATTTGACCCATATCCCTATCTCCCTCTTGCTAACTACCCTAAAACATAACCTTAGACTTCCTTAAATACTTTCCAAAATGACTTACAAAAGATTCTAGAACATAGATAGGCCACAAGTCAACTCTTTACAAATATTATCTACCTAATAGAAATAAAATTCACGTAGAGTCAGCCCAAACTAGAACTAGACATAGATAACTCAGTAAATGAAAATTGGTACTCAACATCCACACAAGCTAGGCATTCAAAGGAATCACTCGGTAGAAACTATGAACATGCCATCTTGTAATGCTTGGAAACCAAAGAAAATCACTCGACATCGAAGGCACTTGAAAACCAAAGGATTCACTTGACATTAAAAGAGTTCACTTAGAAACCAAAGGAATTTGGTAGCAACTAAAAATAACTCGGCATCCAAAGAGTTCACTTAGCAACTAACAGAACTTGATAGCAACTAATAACTTAGTAGTCACTAGCAGAAAGAGAAAAAGTGTAGAATTGCAAGGAAACCTAGGATGCTTCTGCATCAAAAAATTGGGGTTGGAGAAAATAATGATTGTGAATCATGCAAGGGTCACAACTTGAGCTAAATTCAATTCAAATTGAGAAATAGGTCTATTCTTCCACTTTACCAAATACTCATACTAGTCGTTTCCCTTTTACAAATTCTTTGACTCAATATCTATTCAACTTCTTCAATCTATTTCTTAGGATAATCATCAAGTACACCAACTTCATCATCTAACTCATGATACTTGTATAAATCAACAACATTGAATATAGGAGATATATCCATATCATCAGGTAACTCAACTTCATAAGCATTACCACTTTCAAACTTCTTCAATATCTTACAATGTCTAAATTTCTTCATCTTTAACTCACTATATGTTCCAATAGGAAATCTTCATTTCTTTAAATAAACCATCACCTCATCCCCATCTTCAAAATCATGATGTCGTTTAGACTTATTAGCATTCTCTTTATATTTTTGATTACTTTGTTCCAACATCAAATTCACTTCCTTACGTAAAGGCTCCATTAAAATAACAAATGCCTCCCATGTAGCACTTCTCTTTCTTCACCAAAAAAACCCCTCAAATCTGATACTCCTCTAGGCCACATCCCAGTAACAATCTCAAAAGGTTTTTTCCTTATACTCCTATTCACATAATTATTATATTCAATCTCCACGTATTCCAATACCATCTCCCAATTACTTGGCTTGTCTCCAACTAAACTACTTAGCAAATTACCCCAAGCTTCTATTCACAACCTCTATCTGTGCATCTTTCTATGAATGGAATGCAAAGCTAAACTCTAACTTAGTACCTATATTTTTCCATAAAGTCTTCCAAAAATAGCCAAAAAACTTGCTATCTCTATCATAAATAATACATTTTTGTAATCGATACAATCTCACAATTTATTTAAAGAATAATTTAGCAACATGATCTACATCTAATGTCTTCTTACATTTTATGAAATAAGCCATCTTAGAAAATATGTCCACTACAACAAATACAGAATCATACCCCTTCACTATCTTAGGTAATCCAAGAAAAAAATCCATACTAATGTCACTCCAACATTTTTTAGGAACAGTAATAGGTGTATACAAACTAGTATTTTGGCTTACTCCTTTTGCAATTTGAGAAACTCCACAACTCTTTATAAATTTATTAACATCCTTATACATTTGTGACCAATAATATTTCCCTTTTAGCAAAACAATGTCTTATCAATTCAAAAATGTCTAGCCAATCCACCACTATGTTTTTCCTTAATTAGATTCAACCTCATAGGACTTTTAGAAATATACAATTGAATTTCTTTGAACAACATACCTTCTTGAATGAAATACTCATCATACTTGCCTAAGAAAAATCAAGATCGGCATCATACAACTCTTTTATTTCATCAAAACCAAGAACTAAAAACTTCATTTTGGTCAACAAAGAATTTCTTCTACTCAATGCACTAGCATCTCTGTTAGTAACTTCACTCTTATGCTTAATGACAAATGTGAAACTCTGCAAGTACTCAACCCACTTCATATGTCTCTGATTCAATTTCTGTTGACTTTCCAAGTATTGTAAAGCTTTATGATTAGTATATAACACAAACTTCTTAGGAATCAAATAATGTCTCCACTTCTTCAATGCTTGAATAATAGCATAAAACTCTTGATCATACACATAATACTTCCTTTTAGCATCATTCAATTTTTGACTAAAGAAAGAAATCCATTTACCTTCTTGATATAATATAGCTCATATTTCATTACCACTTGCATCACATTCAGCACGAAATACTTTGTTGAAATCAAGAAAAACCAATACAAGTAATTCAACAACATTTTGTTTCAAAGTCTCAAAACTCTTATCAGCTCCATGTGTCCACTTGAATTCCTTTTTATCTCCCCTTATTGTCTCAATCATAGCATTACAAACAACACTAAAATTCTTTATAAACTTTCTATAAAACTAGCCAAACCATGAAATGAAATTACCTCACCCACATTCTTAGGTGTAGGCCATTCCAAAATTTCTTTAACCATCTCAAGATCCATCTTCAAACCATTAGCTGAAATCATAATTCCCAAATTCACAATCTTTTCTTGCATAAAAGAACACTTTTTCAGATTAATCAACAACTTTTCCTCTTTCAACCTTTGCAATACATGTCTAATATGCTCAAGATGTTCTTCCTTAGTCTTATTGAATATCAAAATATCATCCAAATAAACAATCACAAACTTACCAAAAAATCTCTTTAGAACTTCATTCATTAACCTCATGAAAGTACTAGGTGCATTAGTCAAACCAAAAAGCATAACCAACCATTCATAAAAACCATCCTTTTTTTTGTGAAATTGGGAGAAAATCGCTCTGGTAGGGTTTCTTACTTCATTCAAACTTTTTTTTTTTCTTGTGTATAGCTCTTTGTCTGAGCTTTTCTTCTGTAGGCACTACTTATCATAACACATTTAGTTCAGGAGCTTTTAGGCTTAAATATAATGGCTCCAAATAGTGGTGAGCTAGTTATTTCTACTGTTTACACTACTACTTTGAATTGCCATGGCACCACCATAGAACAAACATCCATGCAAGTTTGTCTTAAAGGTTTTTCATTAGGTAATCCTAATATTATCCTTCCTTTAGAAGAATTTGATGTTTCATATGACTAGTTACAACACCATACTTTGATAGGCTTTTTTTTGGGTAGGACTCCTCCTGAAGCTATGCTCAAAGAATGGGTTAATAAGAGTTAGACTCCTCATGGAGTCCACCTTGATGCTATGCAAAACCTTACCAAAGGTTTTAAAAAAAATTTATTTGCTAACCTATCACAAGTAGATGTTTTCTTTACTAATGGCCCTTGGTCTATCCATTCCTCTCTACTTGTTTTTTGAAAATGGTCCCAAGACTTCACTCTCTCAGATGATAAAAAGATTAGGGTTCTTGTGTGGGCCGAGTTCCTAGGTTTACCTTTACCATGCTGACATTTCATTGAGTCTATAAGAATTTTGCTTATGCCAAAATTCACTCAAGAAATAAAGAACACAACACAAGCACACTATAGACCAAAATAGACAAAGTATGATCAAAATAATGATATTCATTCAATAACTACTTAAGAGTACATAGGAGTGCTTATATATAAAGGCCTTAAGAGAGCTTCTAGAATGCATATAAGTTAGCATCATGATATGTCATACAACTAGACATATGTCCACCAAATATGGATTATTCTCCATTAAGCATGATATTAAGTATGATGATGTGAGGATAAGCCTACAATGGTGTAGCACACAAATTAGTGGTGTAGATAACATGTGCTAAATGATGAGTGTGGATAACTATGTTTTCAACATGACAACTTAGTGAATGATGCAAACTCCTATGTTGTAGACACCATGTGCATAATTACAGTTGTGTAACTCATGAGAGTACACAAAATCCTAATTGTCTTACCTAAAAAAATAAAAAAAATAGTGAGAAATAATTAAATAATGCATTAACCTAAGTAAACTTAAGTAAGTGTAAAAAGTAAATACTTATTTACACCAACAAAGTCCATTACCAAAACCCTTGGCAAAGTTGTCAACATGGAGCCTAAGAAAAATTTCAATGCTTTCCCATAGGGATGCATTTGCGTCAAAGTTGATATTGTCAAGGATCTTAAGGATGCCATAGAAATTCAAATTGGAGCTCAAAGCTTCTCTCAAAAGGTGCTTTACTTGAACCTCCCTAACACCTATTATAGCTACCAATTGGTGGAACACAAAATTTGGGATTGCCCTTTGGTTACACCTAGGGTAAAGCACATGCCTAAAGAAGAACCTATCAAATAGGCCAAAGGGAAGAAAGAAGGATGTGTTACTATTGGACACAAGGGCAAGGTTTTCTTGAATCCTTTGCCTCTCAAAAAAATTTATGCAAAGGTCACCATAGTTTCTCTGATCCACATAGGAGCATCTAAACCAGCTAGTGTGGGAATGCAAGTAGCTTCTATAGCACCTATTCTAGGGGTTTCATACGTTTCAAACACTGGTAGTACATAGGGGATTAAGGCTACTGCCAGGACTTTTTCCTTGACTGGGGCTTGCACTCCTCTTGCAGTCTCTTCCATTGTACCACCAGTGACATGACATTCTTGTAGTCCTCCTAGATGTGTGAAGGTACTAAAGGTGAAGTAGGAAGCTGTAAGTTCAAAGGATTTCTTGTCTAGCTTCCACCAGGCTTCTACCTTCTTGCAGAATAGCTACTCCTCTCTACAGGATGAGGATGACATGGAAGAGTTCTCATGAACTTCCTTTCATGGAATGTTTGAGGTCTTATAGACCTCCCTAGAAAGTAATATGTCTAGGATACCCATCATAGACTTGGTAATTTAGATTTTCTCTGCTTACAAGAAGTTAAGATTTCTAGTTTCATGCTTTCTGTTGCATGTCATGTCATTTGGCAGGATGACATTATATTTTCCTCATAGCATGAAGGTGGCCAAGGTGGTGTAGTTACTTTCCTATCACCTCACCTTCATTCTACTATTATTTCACATAGTTCTGACCACTTACATAGAATTGTTTGGCTTTTACTCTCCATTAAAAATCATTCTTTTGGAGTCATTTATGTTTATTCTTCTAATGATGCTATGGAAAGAGCCTAGATGTGGGCCTAGCTAATTGACAATTTTCCTCTAGCTACTTGGGTCATGTGTTGGGACTTCAATATGGTTGAAGTGGCCTTTGACAAAGATGGAATTTTGCCTCTTTGTTGGATAATTGGGGAAAGAGAAGCCTAGCATTAAATGCATAATAAATTGGGCCCTTTTGATCCCAATACAAACCACTACTAGGGTAGTGGGGTCTGGCACACTTGGTCCAACTTTCAAGTTGGCTTAGACTACATATTAAAATTTCTTGATTGTGCTATGATCTCTATGGAATCTTTTTTCTCCTTTTCTAAGGATCAATATTTGGCTATCCTTGCCCTATCAAATGTGACATTATCTGACCACTATCCCATTAGTTTTGGCATTACTTGGCAAACAGCTATTCCAAAGGTGGCCAAGTCTCATTTTTTCCTCAACATGTTTGTGTTGATGCATGCTTCCACCATCTCATATATCCCACATGTCTGGAATTTGGAGCCACGTTCATATTCTCAAAGTGGATGGATTCAATGGTGGAATGATGTCATTACAAGAACTATGTAGTTCTTGCACATCTATGGGTGTCACTTGGCCATATTTAAAAAATGAGCTAACGAAGCTAACACCCTTGCCCTTAGAAAAGCTTATGAGGCTCTCAACCTCAATCCCTTTGATGTGGATCTACAAGTTTAGCTTGCCAAGCTTTGCGATGACAAGCAAGTTGTTGACAACTATGTTGCCTAAGGAGCTCAACTCAAGGCTAGTCTCCACTAGTTGGAGGTTCCTAACAAATCCTCGAAGGAGTTTTTTCATGATCTCTGAGCCCATCATACCAATGTTGGGATTAAAAAGATCAAACAAGAAATGACTATTCTATCCAGTCTCCCTAACATCATGCAAGAATTCATTCATTATTATGAGAATGTCTTTGCTTCATACAGAAATTCAATTGCTCGTGAGGAAGCTCTTAGAAAGTGTATCTATGTTACTCTTAATTTCCTAGTAGTTGAGAAACGTGCTTTCTGTGAGAAACGTATTTCCCTGAGAGACCTTAAAGAGGGTTCCTCCTCTATGGAAAATGATAATTCCCCTGGGTGTGATGGATTTCCCTGTGAATTTTACAAACACCTCTAGGAGTAAATAGCCCCTAATATACACAAAGTTTATCTTGAAGCATATCATTCTAAAAACTTAGGAGCCATTATAAATAAGGGAAATATAAAATTCATACCTAAAGCTGGTGATCCTGAGGACATATGTAATTGGAAGCCCATCACCCTTCTGAATGTGTCTTATAAGATTATTGCCAAGGCACTCTCCCTCAAGATTAGACACATGTTGCCTTTAATTGTGCGGCCTAAGTAAATTGACTTCATTAAGTCTAGGTACATTCTTGACAATATCATTGCTATCTAGGAGGGGATGGAATGGGCTCGCAAGTCCAAGTAGAAGGTTATCATTTTGAAGATAGATTTTGCTAAAGCCTATGATTTCATTAAATGGCCCTTCATCTTAGCTATGCTTTAGGCTCTGGGTTTTGGTCCCAATTTTCTTTAGTCTATGGAGATGCTTTTTGGTGATGCTAATGCTTGCATTACTATTAATAATTTGCAATTTGAGGCTTTTGGACTCTTTTTCTCAATCAGATATAGTTTCCCTTTAGCTCTAGTTCTTTATGTCCTTACTGCTGGAGGTTTTGGATACTTGCTTGCTCATTTTGTATTCTTAAGCCTAGTTCATTATATTTCCTTGCTTAAATCATCTTCCTAGTGAGTCAGTGGTCATTTTTCTAATGATTCCTTCCTTACTCTTCTTGAAGAGGAGGAAAACATCAAGAATTCTTTATCTTGCATGGACAACTTTTGTCATGCCTCTAGCTCTACCATTTAATGGCATAAGACACTCTGTTATTGCCAGTCTTTTTTGCTAGCTCCACCTTGGCTTCGCTAGTTTGAGTTGAAATGGGTCACTCATGGCAAAAAAATTTTCTTTCTTGGCATTCTTTTTTCCTTTCAAGATTCATTGCTAGAGCTTTGCAATGCTATGCTTGCTAAGATTACTAAAAAGCTTAATTACTAAATCACCAAGCCACTCTCTCTTGCTGATAAATTTCATATTTGTTCTAAGATTTTGGTAGCTACCCATGTGTACTATTCTTCTTGCTAGGCTCCCTCCAAAGCTTCATATCTTAAGTTGTAATGTTTTCTTAGAGATTTCCTCTAGGCTTCTAGTTTTGATCATCATGGTTTCGATAGAGTTGCTTGGGACTTTTTTTGCCTCCCAAAAGAGTTTGGTGGTCTCCACTTCCTTTCCACTCAGAAATAGGGCCTTTCTCTTTGTGCCAAATGGATTATTCATGCTATTTCAATAGATGAAGTTTGGAAGATTCTTGTTTTCCATTGCATCTCCTCTGGCTTCCATGTCAATAGACCTACATGGAAGGGGATTGGTTTTCAAACCCTTCTCATCATGTGCAAGCTAGTTTCCATACAAGGCTCATTTTTTATTAAGAGCATTTGGAAATCTTGGGAGGGTATTAAGCCTTGGCTTTATTGGGCTAAAGATGAGTTTCGGAATGGCCTCTCCTTGAATCAACAAAATATTTGGTGGTCTCCCCTATTTTCCATTTAGGGTAATCCTCTTGCCAAGACCTAAGGTGTTAGCGCTCTTTTTTTTTTCAAACGTGGCATCAAAACTCCCAAAGACCTCTTTTCTAGAGTCACTATGAGTTTTAGGACATGGGAAGATATGCAGGTGCAGTATCGCCTTGTCCATTCAGATCGACAAACTTTTGACCTTTTTCTTTCTTCCATCCCTATGCATTTAGTACACAAAGTGGAGATTCAGTCTAGTCATCCTTGGTGGCATGATTGGAAGTGGTATCTTTCCACTCCTTTTTCCAATTACAAGCCCAATAATGGATATCAATAGCTTTCACCCCATCTTCTGATGGTGGACACACTTAACAAGTAGTGGCATTTGCAGTCTTCACTTTCTCAATGGAGAAAACACTTTGACACCATCTGGAGCACTATTACTAATCTTGAGATTGCCCATTTTTCTTGGTAACTTTCCTTCCAAGGTCTTCCCCTAGAGCCTTGGCTCAAGCATATTGGGGATTCTAATCCCAAATGCCCCTTCTATGGTCTGCCAAAGTCGTTTTTGCATATATTGTGGTTTTGTAAGCGTGCTTAGAATTACTAGCATTGGATTCATGATTGTTTGAAGCTTTTTAAGCTTGAACCATTTTCATTACACATGATCCTACTGGGTGATTCCCCCAAAATTCCTCAAAAGTACTCCTAGATTTGGCATGCCTTCAGGATGGAAATACTATTTTCTTTGTGGAAAGATAGAAATGTTGTTCTTTTCACACACAACTTATTGGATGTTAACATTTCTATTTACACTAAAGCTTGTATTTGTAACAATTTTATTATGTAGATATAGGTGCAAGCTAACAAAGTTGCACTAGAAGTTGCTCACCTATAGGAGTTGCTCAATCATTGGAGCAAATCTCCTTACACTATTGCCAAAGTTCCTCTAGATGCCTCGACAAATACCTCGATGCCTCATGGCTGCCACTAGCAATGCCACTCCTCAAGCTACCACTTGAACAACCTATGCTCCTAGGCTTCTTTCCATTTCTCTCCCAGTGGTGGTGCTAGTGGCTATAGACACAGCCCTACCTCCCAACCTTGTGGTGGTTCTAGCTGGTCCCACTAATACCCTTGGTAATTTCTCCCATGGCCTAAGGTCAAAGATGTAGAGGCTACCACTAATACCTTTACTACTATTGCTAATGATGGCTAGATTGTTCTTAGCCCATCCCCCAATCCCATAGATGATTGGAGTTTTAATGACAAAGATTATTGTCCTCCCTTGGCTACCATTGCTTTGGCAGCCTAAGGTTGCTTTATATGTTTTTTTTTTTATGAATAGTTGTTTTTTTTTACTAAGGCCATGTTTTTAAGTCTGGCTACTATTGTGTGAACTCACTTGTGGGGTGACCTTGTATCTCCCAACCCCTTTTTTGTGAATTGTAATCTTAGTATATTTTATTAATAGAAAAGGACTATTCATCCAAAAAACCATCTTTTGTCTTGAAAGTAGTCTTCCATCCATCACCTTCTCTAATTATGATTTGATGATAGCCACTCTTCAAATAAATCTTGCTAAAATACTTTTCTCCACTCAAACATCTCATTATGTCATCCATCCTTTGGCATACGAAACCTATATTTCACGATTAAGTTGTTAATAGCTCTAAAATTAGTACACATTATCCATTCTCCATTATTTTTAGGTGCTAATATAGAAGGTACAACACATGGACTCAATCTTTCTCTAATCAAACTTTTCTACAACAACTCATGCACTTGTTTCTTAACTTCTTCATTCTCTATAGGTGTTAATATATATGGTTCTTTGTTTAACAAACTAGCTCTAGGAATCACATCCATGCAATGACTTATACTTCTCATTGGTGGTAAGCCATTAGGAATATCCTCAACAAAAATATCCTTATACTCATTCAACAATTCAATAATTTCTACTAGTACATGGTTATCACTATTTGTTGTTACTCTGTCATTGCTAGCTTCTTCTGCTTGGACATTACTACCAACACTAGGTCCTCTAGGAATATGGCAAAATAGACCTGATTTTTCTCACTTCCCTTTCAAATTTTTTCACATTAACCATGAAATTTTGTATCGTAGTACAACTGACCTCATCTAGAATTTCAATCAAAGGAAGTAATATTTTCTTCTTCCCATACACCCAAAGAATATATTTATTTAATCTTTCATCATTCATAGCATATCTATTATATTGCCAAGGTCTACCCAAAAAAATATGACAACAATTCATAGGTATAATATCACACAAAACTTCATCAAAGTAATGTCCAATCTTGAACTTTTCAAGGCATTGCTCACTTACCAATATCTTATGATCATCCTTGCCCAATGAAAAATGACAAGGTTTAGGATGTTTCAGCCTCTACAACTACAACTTTGTAACTAGCTCTTCTGATGCCAAATTTGTAGAACTTCCACTGTCAATGATCAGTTTGCAACATTTTCCAACCATCTTACATCTTGTCTTGAAAAGACTTCTCCTTAAAATAGGTTCCTCATCACTTGCCTTCTTACATAAGGTTCTTCTCACCATCAAATTTTCTCCAGCCTTAGGTCAACTTGGTGAACCCTCATCTTCTCCATGAATCACAACATTCCTCTTACCTTGCCTACTTTTAGAAGATCAACATTCAAAAGATCTATGTCCTTCTTTACCAAATTTGAAACAATTACCATTAAAACTACCTCTAGAATAAGAATTACCTCTTCCTCGATAAGAACTAGTACCTCCTCAATAGAAATCACCACCTTTCCACTCAGTCTTTCCTTTGTCATTATTTTTCCATTTAGATTTTTCCTTATCTTGCACAAAATTGTCAGATTGGCCACCTTCTCCATAGGATCTACCTCTCCCTCTTTGAAATCTACCACCTCTACCTCTTTCTCTTTTTTCATGCTTCTTTTGTAAGATCTCCTTAGCTTTCAAAGCATATTTATATGCTTCTTCAACACTTTCTAACCTAACAAAACTTATTTCATCTTGAATTCCAAATCTCAATCCATTTTATGTATCTTGAAATTTTCTTAACATCATCACCCACATGTCTAGATCTAATGTCCAATCTATAGAACTCCTTAGTATACTCCTTCACACTCATGTCTCTTTGCCTCAAATTTTTCATCTTTCTTAACAAGCTAACTTGATAATTAGTAGGAAGGAATTTTTTATTTTCCTTATTCACCATCTTTGGCCAACCTTTGATCTTCTCCTTTCCTCTCCTTTTTCTATCAATTTACAAATGTTCCCACCACTGTAATGCATGACCTTTCAACCTAGTGACTAAAATCTTCACCTTTCTATTATCAAGAGTGTTTTGATACTCAAAGAACTTATCCATATCTAAGATTCAATATAACACAACATTGGTATCCAATTTTCCATCATAAAGAATAAATTATATAGGAGGCTTTGAATTTTCCATAAACAACACTCACAACAATCTTTCCTCATCTTGATCTTCTTTCATTTCTATTTTATGGTATAGTGTTGTTCCTTTATAATCACTTATATCATCAAGATGTGATCCTCTCCTCTAGGCTATCTCCACAACATCTAATTTGGCTGGAATTTGTCTCAATTGATCCAATCTAGCATTATCAACATTTCCTCTTCCATGAACCATCTTTACAAATTAGGTTCCTACAAGATCGTAACCTCTACAAGTTATAGGTCAAATCAATAGATCTACCACCCTACGACCAAATTAAAATTAGGGTTCTACATGATCCAATCTCCATAAGGATGAACCTCAAGCTTTGATACTACTTGATTCAAGGAAAGAAAGAATGACTAGGGCCAAAGACTCACCTAGCTATCCAAACCACCCTGTAAGGGTTAACACAATGGATGAAAACACAAAGAACAATAACCAAAGGAGGAGGAAGAGTGAAATATTTTTATTGATTCATCAAAATATCTTCATACATGGCTAGCAATAAGGCCTTCAAATTATGAAAAATATAAGTTACAATCTTCAATTTCTTACTTTCAAGCACATATCTTCTTTTCATAATCTAAACTATATCCCTATCTCCCTCTTGCTAACTTCCCTAAAGCCTAACCTTATAATCCCTTAAATACTTCCCAAAATGTCTTAAAAAAGATTCTATAAAATAGAAAGGCTAGAAGTTGATTGTGTACAAATATTAGCTACCTAACAAAAATTAAATGCAAGAAAAGATGGCCCAAAGTGGAACCAAACATGACAACATGACAAGTGAAAATTAGCATTCAACATCCAAAGGAATCACTTGATAGAGATTATGAACATGGCATCATATAATGCTCAACAAACAAAGAAAATAACTCAACATCCAAGGCACTTGACAACCAAAGGATTCACTCAGCATCCAAAGAGTTCACTTGACAACCAAAAGAACTTAGTAGCAACTAAGAATGACTTTGCTTCACAAGAGTTCACTCACTAACTGAAGGTACTCAGTAGTCACTAGTAGAAAGAGAAAACGTGTAGGATTGTAAGGAAACCTAGGATGCTCTTGCATCATTGACCTAGTGAAAGGTACAATTGACTTTTGTTGTTACCTCTTTATAGTCTTTTTTTATTTCTCTACTAATTATTTCTTTTCTTTCATTTTCTTTTCAATTTCCTTAGGTTCTTCCTCAACTTCTTGTTCCTTGACATATTCAAAATCATCAACTTTATCCTCTCCTAGGCCTTGTGTAAGCTCCATTGGTTCTTGGCCTTTTGCTTATTATCCTTCATCATCTTCATCTTCTTCTTCATCACCTTCACTAGAATTCTCTTTAGGATTCTTCACTATCATGTTCTTCCATCTTATTACTAAGGTAGCTTGTAAATTTTTTGTTATTCTTGATTTATACTCATCATTCTTTCCAAAGGATGTAGCATCCTTATCAATTTCCTCGGCTAGTATAGCTATGATTATTGTTGAGGCTTCATCCACACTAATTTCATATGTAAAGGTTTTAACCATCTAACCTTGGGTATTTCTTCTTGCATATATGTCTATTCTACATCAAATAGGAAAAAACCATAAATTGTAATGTTGTTCCACTAATGATGTAAACTCATGCATCTTTCCTTCATGGATTTCTTGAAATCCTCCAAATAGCTTGTCAAAATTGTATGTGCTAATTATGGGCTTCTAAATCCACATACAGTTCAACATGATCTTTAGATGCTAGAAACATCCTAAAATGAACATGGGATTTTCCATTTAGGATGACCTAATAAAGCAATATGTTTCCTTCTAACTAAATGGGATTTTTCTATTCACTCTTAGAATAGAGAGATTAGAAACAATACCAACTAGTACAAAGGATTTGAAAGAAATTCAAATGCAATCTAATATATATTTTTTATGTTTTCCAAATGGAAACATATTAAATTAAGCAAAATGAAATTGAAAGTAATCTAAGAACAATGGAAAATAGAACTAGAAAATGCATTCTAATCTAAATAAATAGGATATGAAAAAAGAGAAAATTCAAATGCAAGAAAATTGAGTAATCAAATTGGAATTAATTTGATAATATTCATTTATAGCCCCTAAAATGATAAGTTTAAGGTTTCTTAACTATAGAATCTTGAAATTTGATCAACACTCAAGATATAACTGAGTGAATGGTTGAGATTTGAAGAAGATTTGGTCAAAATAGAAAGTTTCCTTGTGAAAAGGAAGTTAACTGATTGCTTTTGATTGGAATAAGAAGTTAAACAATTTAATTCCTTTCCTAATTTTAGTGAACTGAATGTTTCCAATTTTGAACTAAAACAGGGCAAAAATCTTTGTGCAAGGAGGGGTAAGAATCTCTTTTGTAGATTATTAACATAGGAATGTACCTTGAAGTTGGAAGTTGGTATATTCCCTTGACACCTACCAAAAGGGTTCTCATTGAGCATATATGTTATTGATTCCTTCAAATACACCAAAAACATGGGTGCCTTCTAGTGGGTGACATGGCTATGTACGTTGAATGCATGCACATAATTTGTGAGTTAAATATTTTGTTCCCTATACCATTTTTGGTTATAGGGATAAATAAGTGTCTTTTTTGAGTCTAAAAACTATCCAAATTATCCAAATAGAAAATGGTCAAGACTATCTTATCTTTTTGAGTTGCCTTTTCCTCGATCGAATTGTATACAACTATTGCTTGCATCCCTCTGAAAAAAATTGTTTACTTACAAACCAAAATGAAGTCAAAATGTGAAAAGAATGTCCATATCTATCTAAAAATTACAAATAATGTTAATTCTCTATTTAGAAACTACCAAAATCATTAGAAATCTCTTCATGTACAATGCAAACTTATCACTTTTGCCCTTTCCTTGCCTGTAGTTCTATAAAACTTTGTGTGACAAAAAACCTTTACAATTGTCAGTTCATGTTTCATCATATGGCTCTCAATATTTCCTCACATGGGAAACTAAGAATCCTCATGTGAAGTTATACCAACATAAGGAAATTTGGATTCAAACTACTCTTTGTTCTTAGTTTGACTTTTCCTTGTGCAGGTCTATCCACATTTTTGCATGAGAAAACACTTACAAAATTATTGTTTCAAGTTCTTGCCTGGTACATTGTACCTTTTTTTGTGGCTGTGTGTGAATTTTTGCACAAGCTCTAGTCGTAATATTGTTAAATTTTCTCTACTAGAGGTACTTCATCACTTGACTATCTATATTTCCTCATGTAGAAGTCATTTCCATGTGTGAGCCTATTCAAATTTGTCCAAAAATAGTGAGCTATTTTTAGCTCTCTCATTGAAACTCAATCCAAATCTAATCTATATCTTAGAATATTTAGTCATTTATCTATCTACAACAACATGAAACTCTAATTTCTTTATTATTTGATCACTTGTGATTTGAACACAAACTAGTCTCCTTACTTGGTTGTCCTATTTTGTTCTCTTGTGTTTATTATACCTTGTGTCATGATATTTAAAACTCTTGCTTGTTCTATCCATTGCTCAAACTATTCATACAAAGATATATAACACACTTACTCACTTTGAGACAATGTTCTAGTGTGATCCTTGTTCAAACTTTTTTTTATGTCATTGTCTATGATTGTTGCCACAAGGAGTGGACAACTATTTACTCTTATCAACTACAACATGGTAAAGATAGAGGTATAAATCATGATAGAGGTCACTCCATAGTTTACCTAATGTCCAAATTTAGTGAAGGGTCCTCACAATCTCTTTCACTTGTTAGTCGACCTAGTGCTCGAAGAATATTTTACTTAAACTTCCAGCAAACTAGGAATTCATTATATCAAGAATGTCTGAAAGTTGATAGAACACCTACATATTTGAACAAAATAGTTGAATTCTTTTTCAAAACAAATTTAAAATAGACACATACTAAAACCTTTTATAGTCCTGAAATGGTTGATCAAGATCAAGAAATAGGAGACCATAGTAGGAGATAATATCAACAAGACTACTAGAGAAATGAAATATTGAAGCAACCTTACAACTACACTAATAAGTATGGGGATACTAAAGAAATACCCCTAAAGGACATATAGGAATATCAAAAGGATAAAAACTTTTAGAAAATGATGGAGACCTTGCTCCATAATGAGAAAGACAAATATTTTCTCAAGCTTGCTCAAGAAGGATCAAAACTACCTCAACATTTTAATGTTGAAGCAATTGTCACACAAGAAGAAGAAATTGAAATATCAAAGTTATATGAACAACTTTAGGCCATGTAAGAAAAAATGGCTGAAATGATGTTTGACAAGGATAAATCAATGAAAACATACACTTTGGACACCATCTGTCCATTTCCTTTTGACAATGAATTAATATGCCTCCTTTTCCAAGAGGATTTGAGCTACCCAAACATGATAAATACTTAGGAATATCTAATCTGCAATAATTTTTGAGGGAATTTGGTGCTTTATCTATGCAATTCATGTACAATTAAACATATCTTATGCATTTATTCCCATAGAGTCCAGGTGGTCAAGCCATGGAATGATTTTCAGCATTTCCTACTAGTATTAAAACATTTGATGAGATTGTTAATGTGTTTATTAGGCAATACTGACACAATATACAACATCCCATCAATAACATGAATTGTGTAACCTTAATAAAATATTGGAGAACCTTTCCTCATGTTTCTTCAAAGGTAGCAAAAATTATATACCAAATAGTCACAAAAAAAAATTCTAAAATAGAAAATATCAATATCTCCAAGAATAATCTTTTGCTAAATTTTGAATATAGATTACAATGTCAATGTCCATGCAGCTTTAAAAATATGATTAAACAAGTTATCTGAATAGAGAATTTTATGGTTAAAAAGGGAAAAATAACCCTGCAAAAGGATATTACTAAAGGATCTACCTATAATAACGATAAATCCTAGTATGTAAAGAACAATTGAGAGGTAGTACATGATGGAGTAGTTGATAACATTAATCCCTAACCTTCTAAAACATATTCCAATCTCATAGAAAATATCAATGCATCTAAAATTACTGACAAATCTACTCTTGATAACAAGAGATTTGGGAACAAAAAAAAGAAATCATCTTGGGTTACACAACCAAAATGAGAGTACACATCTCTTCATGAACCTCTAGATGTGGTATATAAGACCTTGCTTCAAAATTAGATCATTACTCCATTGGATAATACTCGACCTTATGATCCATAGCCATGATCCACATGGTAGAATGAGAATACATATTGCAAATACTATCAGAACAAGGGTCAGAAAACAAGAAAGTATCAAACTATATCATAGAGTTCAAGACTTAATTGATGACAGTGATATTGTTGTGGATGGACATAATAAGAATTAAGACCACAAAGATTTTACGGAGCCATTTACACATTATGAGAAAGGAGAAAAATCTAAATAGAAATCCAAAAAAAATTTCAATTATACATATACCATTGACAATAATATGATCAACATGATTGAATACTTGGACTCTGAACATTGTGATGTTATCACAATTAAATAAAAACATGATAATATGAAACAAAATACACCATTTCTCTTAATAGGTTCTATATATCTCTTAGAATTAATGAAGAACATTCACAATGTTGTGTCAATGTTGCTACACATTCTTGTATCATGATAGTACTTAAAGGCCCTATCCCTTCTACTCCTAAGGTAGATAAACATAAAGACAAACCTATTGTTGGTCCATCTATAAATGGTACAAAAGTTGCAACATCCTCCTAGTTATCAGCTATCATATCCTTGACCAATTGCAATGGGAAAATTCTCAAATAATAATCTTTGAATTACTTAAAATCTTACCTACTCATATGAAGATTCTTGATAAATCCCTCAATGGGGAAGACATACCTCAAGATCTTGATCTTGATAAATTTTAATCAATGGTGTGTCACTTGACCTCACCTCACTATTTCTTCTTTTCTAAAGAGGATGATAATTCATTGAGTCATCCTCATAACCAACTATTGCACATTGAAGTTATGATACATCAAAAATGATTCCATTGCATGCTCATTGACAATGGATCTGATGTAAACATATGTTCTTTTACTTTTCTCAAATAATTAGGTTATTCTAAAGAGTCTATTGATCCTTGTCACAAAATAACCATCAAGGCATATGATGAAGTTGAGAATAGATCCTGAGGTCTTATTGTGTTAACACTTTGATTTGGTATAGTAGAAACTGATGTTACATGTCAAGTCCTTAAAATTCCATTTGCATAAAATATCATTTTAATGAGACCATGCATACATGAAATGCAAGCTTTTCCTTTAGCATACTATCAATGAGTCAAGTATCCATTCCAAGGCTCTAAAGTTACTATACCTACCAATACTAGTTACACCTATACCATGCTAAAATCTACTAAAATATTCATACCTACTAATAGAAAATCTATGGATCTTCATGTTGATAAGCTAAAAGAAAAGGAGAAGTCACTTAAATTGATAGAAACTTGGATGGGTGAGTATCACATTGAACCTATTCAATATTTAACATCTCTTCCCGAGTCTCCCTATCATTATGGGAGACCATCTAAATTGAACAGAACTCTTGTGCTATTACCTCAACTAAGTTCAATGGTGGCTTTGTCAAAGCTACTATACCTCTAGAAGGGGAAGATGAAAAAGATCCATCTCTATATGGTTATATAAAGAGGAAATTCTAGTTAATCTCACACAATAGTCTCATGAGATTACTTCCAAAAAGTATGGTATAGGTCTTAAGCTAATAAAAAAATTTGGTTACATAGGAAATGGTTCAATTAAATGTAATAATAAAGACTTGATTGATCCTATCAAAGAAATATCTATAAGGTCTCAGGATACAACAGGTCTAGGTTTCAAGAAGATTCACTTTCATCTAGGGATTGATAAATTCGTACAAGAATCTAAATGTTCATCTAAATGTGAGTCACAAAATGAGTTAGATATTCATTAGGATAGCTTTGGTGATGAGGATAATTTTTTTAATCCGATTCCTTCACATATTTAAAAGTTCTTTACAAAACTAGATGACTTTGTACAACATATTAGTACTATGGATGTTTATAGTGATTCTTATCAAATCACTATTGATAGTCCCCATATTCAACACTATAGTTTGTCTCCATGTAGTACAGATTATTAGGAGTACAAATTTGATTATCTCTCAAAGGAAAATTTAGATAAGGATATAGATCAAGTTCATATATATGAGAATCAACTTAAAATAGGTGAATAATCTAGGGTTCAGTTAGATGAGTCTCATCCTACTAGTGTCAACGAGTCTTCAATTAATGTTGTTAGAACTCAAAGGCATTTTAATATACCTTTGGACAAAATCACTTTAGGTCTCAAATTGCTTATCCAAGCATTTTATGACTATACCATCAACACCATCAAACCCACCACATCTCTATCACTCAATTATCCTAGGTTGATAGACTATAATTTGAATACATCTAGTAAAGTCCCTATATTCTAGAATGACTATGCTCTTTCCTTCTAATTAAAAATAATTGAACCAGTAATGTCCTCCTCTAGTTAATAGATTATCAATATGACTAAAGCTGATATCAAATATCTTAGTCACATAAATAAAATAAAAAGAAATTGAAGGTTTTTTGGTGAGAAATACATTGTGTCAGTATTGAAACCCAAAATAGTATAAAAACAAAGACATATCCAAAGGTGAAACCTCTATGTGGAACCTAAGGATGAAATATTTGAGGTGCTTCCCAATCATTTTCAAGAGAAATCATTAGTATTGATAGATCCAACATAGCCAATCAACTCTAGAATAACAAAACTTTCCCATATGATACACATTGCATAATCTTTATCTATAGAAGAGAAAGAGGAATTTATTCCCTTCTTTCAAGAAAAAAACATTAATTTTGCATGGACCTACTTAGCTATGCCAAGCTTAGATCCTGACCTCATAATGAATTATTTATCTATTGCACTAGGAGTAAAAATGGTCGAATAGAAGCTCGAGAAAATGCATCTAATGTGAGATTAAATTTTAAAGTTGAACTACAAAGGATTTTAAAAGCTAGTTTCATCTATGCAATTGATTATGCTGAATGGATTTCAAACACTATTCTAGTCCCCAAACATTACAAGTCTATCTAATTTTGTATAGATTTTCAAGATCTAAACTTAACATGTCCAAAGGATGATTTTTCACTCCCCAATATTGATATGATATTACATATGATAGAAGGATATGAAATGTACTTTCTCATTATGGGTTTTCTAGTTATTATCAAATTAAAATTACACCAAAATACAAGGAGAAAATTTCTTTCACTTGTACATGGGGTACCTTCTATTGGAATTTGATGCCATTTATTCTTAAAAATGTTGGAACCATGTATCAAAGAGAAGTTACAATAATCTTCCATGATATGATGCATAAGATGATGGAGGACTCTATTGATGACACCTTGGTCAAGAGAACACAATGCAACACTCATCTTCAAGATTTTAGACCCATCCTAGATTGTATGGGGAAGTTCAATCTTAGATTAAATCCCAAGAAATGTGCATTTGGTGTAACTTCCAAGAAGTTACTTGGCTATATTACATAAGATGATGGAGGACTCTATCGATGATAGCTTTGTCAAGATTACACAATGCAACACTCATCTTCAAGATTTTGGACCCATCCTAAATTGTATGGAGAAGTTCAATCTTAGATTAAATCTTGAGAAATGTGCATTTGGCATAACTTCCAAAAGTTACTTGGCTATATTGGCTATTGGAATGTGATGCCATTTATTCTAAAAAATGTTGGAACCATGTATCAAAGGGAAGTTACAACAATCTTTTATGATATGATGCATAAGATGATGGAGGACTCTATCGATGACACCTTGGTTAAGAGTACACAATGCAACACTAATCTTCAAGATTTTAGACCCATCCTAGATTGTACAGAGAATTTCAATCTTAGATTAAATCCTGAGAAATGTGCATTTGGTGTAACTTCCAGGAAGTTACTTGGCTATATTGTCTCTACAAAAGGAGTTGACGTGGACCTAGAAACATTTCAATAATGTATGTAAATGCCTCCACCTAGTAAGATTAGTCAAATGAGTGGGTTGCAAGGAAGACTTCAATCCATTCAAAAATTCATTTCATAGTTTGATGATAGGTCACAACATTTTACTAAGACTCTACATAAAGGTGTAAAATATGATGAGAAAAAAGATTGTGATCATAGTTTAACAAATATAAAAGAATGTCTCGCTAATCCATTGATCTTGTTGCCTCCTATTTATGGGAAGCCTCTCATTTTTTATATCTCATCAATAGAGTCATCTCTGGGTATTTTTCTACCTCCAGAGGAAAATGATAAGAAGGAACAAGCTATCAATTATCTTAGTTGCATGTTGATTTCTTATGGAATGAACTATAGAATAATTGAAAAAGCTTATTTAGTAGTCATCTTTGCTTCTCAAAAGTTGAGGCATTACATGCTTTCTCATACTACATGACTGGTTGCCAAAATTGATCTTCTAAAGTATTTACTTAGATAGGGAACTCTACTAAGAAGGTTGGCTAAATGGTTTGTGGTATTAAGTGACTTTGATATTACATATGTTGAGAGAAAGTTATCAAAGGAAAGACAATTGATGATCAATTAACAAAAACACCAATGTAAAGTCTTCTACCACATAATATTAAATTCCTTGATGAATCTATTTTAATTCTTACACATCAAACATGAGTGATGTTGTTTGATGGTTCCTTCACACAACAAGGATCCAATTCTTGGTTCTTATTCATAACACAACAAAAATATTCATTTCCTACTTTTCATACAAGATTCTATTTCCTTGTAGCAATAATATTGCACAATATGAAGTGTTAATCAATGGCATGAAGATTGAAGTTGAATGGAGAGTAGATAAATTGAATATATTTGGTGATTCAAAAATAATGAGAATTTGATACCTTATAAATGAATGGTGGATGATTTTAAGAAAAAAGTTTACTCATGTCACTTTTATCAAGATCCTTGAGCAGAAAACAAGGAAGTTAATGCAATGGATACTCTTGCTTCCATGCTACATATGCCTAAGAATGATTTTTGACACAATTTTCTAATGGAGATGTTACTCTACCCTTCTTATAATTCACCTTAATCCAAGATAATCTATTCTATTGTAGGACATGACTCATCCCACTACCATCATTTTTGGTATCACAAAATTAATCCACAGATCCCTTAGATGTTTTTAATGCTTATTTACTGCTAATACTAGTTACTAATAAGTTAGCATTCATAGTTCTTAATATGTATGCAAAACTTAAATAAAATGAACACAAGAGACACAAGATTTAATGTAGAAACCCAATATGGGAAAAACCACCAAGTAACTAGTCACCAATTTTTCACTTTTCTAAAGTGAACCCTATTAGGAGCCAACCCTATTAAAGGTTACAATAGACACTGTTAGGTGTGACCCTGTTAGAGGATTTAATCACCATGTTAGGAGTGGCCTTGCTAGAGGTCTTTAGAACAATTCAACTAAATTGTCACCTTGTTAGAGGATTTAAAAACTGATTGTTAAACCAACACTGTTAAGAGATTTAAAATCACTACTACAATGGTTAGAAAGCAACATTAAATTGACTTGAACAAGATGAAACTGAATTTTCTGGCTATAGGTTTGTGTTCAACATCATTAGATCCTCCTTCATCAAATATAGCTTTGCTACTCCTCAATGATCTCTAATCATCCTTCCAATTCACTTCCACATGAATCAGTCCTCATATCATATCAATTCCACACATCCATCAACTTAGAATTCACAACTTGACCTCTTATACCATTTAGATTGTAAAGTTGGCCCATTTACATGTTACATTTACTAATAAGCCATACATCAGTCGGCTATAGCTGTTACTCTAAACAAATAAATGTTATTTTATAAAATAATGATATCCTTTATTGGCCGACTCTACTCAGTAAATACTGCTTCCAAAAATTTCTTGAGTTAACCTTCTTGACTTAGTTTATCCTTTGGCTACTGAGTTTACTTGGTAAGAACTAAATTCCTTCGTGAGAGCTTGGTAAGAACTATTTTTACCAAATTTCCTTTGATGACTGAGTGAGCTTGGTAAGAACAATTTTTACTACATTTCCTTCGATGATCGAGTGAGTTCAGTAAGAACTATTTCTGCCACATTTCCTTTGATGACTGAGTGAGCTTGGTAGATTTTTTCCTTTTGCTTCGCTGACCATTTGAGCTCGGTAAACACTTTCTTTTTCCTTGCTAACCTTCTGAGCTCAGTAGACACTGTCCTTTGCCTTGCTGACCTTCTGAACTTGGTAGACACTGTCCTTTTCCTTGCTAACCTTCTAAGCTCAGTAGACACTATCTAATGACTGATATGAAATTTGTGTGACATCAAGGATAACACATAATTTGAACAACTTTATCCAACACATCATATCTATTCTTATCTACATGACCAAATAGTTCTAGACAATCAAACACAAAATGAAAAGCATCACCTGATCTATAGTTCATCACAGTATGTTATGATTGTTGATGACCTTTTTAGGAGAGGTCTTGATGGAATACTCCTTAGGTGTCTAGAACATGATGAGTCAAAATATACATGAAGGAATATGCAAATATCACAGTAATGGCTTGACAATAGAATGTAAACTTATAAGAGCTCCGAACAATTCCAACTCCATGGAAATGTGATTTATGCTACAACTAGGGAGCTAATTTCATTTATCACACTTTGGCCATTCCAACAATAGGCCTTTGATCTAGTGGGTTAGATTCATTTGTCTTCTTTGAATGGAAATAAGTTCATTATCACATCTATAGACTACTTCACTAAATGGGTGGAAGTAGTCCCTCTTTCTAAGGAAAATTGGTAAACTATAGCTCTATTCATTTTTAAATAAATCATATGAAGACATGGTGTACCATCATCCATCATTACTAATAATGAGGGATAGTTTAATAACAAGGATCTCAAAGAGTTGTGCTAAAAGTTTAAAATTAAGCAGCATTGGTCTTTTATTTATTACCCCCTGGATAATGGCCAAGAGAAAGAATCTAACAAGGCTATCCTTAAGATCTTACATCACATAGTCAAAAAATATGGAAGAGACTGGCACCTTCATATTAATCAAGCTTTATGGGCTTACAAAACTAGCATCAAAACTATAATGGGAACAACACCCTTTGCTTTGCTATATGGAGTGGATGTTGTGCCTCCCTATTGAGTTTGAGATTCGTAGATTAAAAATCTCTATGAAAGGCCTCATTAATGATGATGATTATAGAATATCTTGGCTTCAAGAGCTAAATTTTCTAGATGAACATTGAGAAGTGGTGTGTGATCATTTCTGAGTTTATCAAAAGTGTATGTCTAAAAGATACAATAAGAAAGTTAGGCCATGGGACTTCCAAGTGGGTGACCTCATTCTAAGGCAAAACCCTAAGAATAACCAACAATACATATAGAAAAGGAAGTCAAAACCTAATTGGCTTGGTCCATACATAGTTACCACATTGGTTGGATCTAGTGCTTATCAACTTTCAATAAATTCTCAAGAGAATCACTCAAAGAGTCGATCAACACCCTCCATCTGAATTAGTTCTATAGATGAAATTCTTTTAAAATATATATTGTATATAGTTAAATGTCCTGAAAAAATTATTATCTTGGTTAAAACCTAGCAATATACACCTTGGTAATAAAAAAAAAGAGAAATATTCAAAAAAAATTGAAAAACAAGAAAATATTGATGAAAACCTAGCAAACAAGCATCATGGTAGAAAAAATAGAATCTCTACCACGAAGGTGAAAACCTAGTATAAAAACATCTCTTGTTTCAAATGCTACATCTTGCAATCCATCTTCCAGCTCTTATATAGTTTCTTTCCTACTATTTTTTGTTGCTTTCACTCATGCATCCATGTATTGAATCTTGTAATAGTCTCAAAGAAAACACCCTATAGTTTCATAGAAAATATCTTAAGCTTTAGTCACTAGTTGTTCTAACTATGTCTATCTACTATCACTCACTTCACTATTGAGATTCTCTTAAGGACAATCTCTTTCACATTAGTCACCAGTTTTTCTAATTGTGTCTATATATTTATGCTTGCTTCACTATAGAGATTCCTCTCAAAGAAGATCTCTTAATATTTAGTCACTAGTTCTTTTAATTACGTGCATCTACTATCACTTGCTTCACCATCACAACTCATCTCAAGGAATTCTCTTTCATGCCAGTCGCCAGTTGCTCTAACTCCATCTATCTACAATCATTTAGTTTCCTATTGAAGTTGTTCTCAATGAATATTTCTCTCTGATGTCAATTACCAATTGTCCTAACTAAGTCTTTCTACTTCTATTCTCCTACAGAAGATATTTCTTTCACATATTTTCTGAATATATAACACAGACACTAAAATGGAAATATTGACATAATTTGTCTTATGTTGAGCTTTTCTTTGCTTATTTTTCTTTTTTGTTTATCATTTCCTTTTGAGAAACTAAAGGATGTCTCTTTTGACTAGAGAAGCAAGGACTAGGGACATGATCTTTTCTTTTCTTTTGATTTGATGATTTAGTTCCAATGATCTAAAGCATCCATATAAAAGGGGTGTGTACTATAAGATCCTCTATCTCATATTGGATGGTCAAGTGTACCTCAACTCATTCTATATGGATACTTCAGTGAGGTTGGTTAGTAAAATCTCTATGCTATAATATGTACTTATATATGTCCTACTAAGTGAATGTATGGGACATTGTGAATATACTTAACACAATTTTTTCTTTGGTTACCAATGCAAGGGTCATTGTAGACAAAATCTTTACTTAATACTTAGCATAAGAAGGATCTCTCATGTGTCTGGTGTGTTTTCATCCATGAAACATTCTGTTCATCTTAACATTTATGCTCTGATGCTTATGTTAAGTTGTTATATTAAAAGGGACATATGTCTAGGCATTCTAGCTTCTTGTGCTTTAATTCTTACTTTTAACCTAACAAAACTATGACACATGTCATGTTCATATTCTCATGATTCCAATGTTAGTGTGAATTGTATGACATTTTTGGTACTAACTAAACAATCAATGATGATAATTGTATAACTTCAGTAACTTGACATAGGGATACATCCAACATAGGGTTGCATTGCATACTCTACTTTCATAAGAGTACATTTTGATCACTACTTTACTTACATCTTTTGACATGAGAGGTTGTTGGTTTCTTCAAAGTATCATGTTTCTTCACAAATACACAAGCATTCAACTCCTTGGTTTTTCTTTTTGACTTTCATGGGATACCTATCATTAACAACAAACTGAAACCTACATGAGATGTTATTTCATTCATGTTTTGGATTTCATATACATATTGATCTTATCTACACTTCTTTCATACATCATATCAATTTGAATTCATCATAATCATATCATTAACATCTCATGTATGACAAACTATAATTGAAAAGCTAATACATGCAAAGGCACTCAAATCAAAAGATCTCATATATAAATCTCTCCAATGGAGTCAAGTGTACATCAATACAAAATGTGTACTATTTGAGCACATTCAATCTCAAAATGATGCATAATGATGTAGAGACATCCAAAATACATCCTTAGATGGTAAGACAAGATAGTGAGATAATTTTTTTTCTAGCTCCATTATCCTCAAGTGGCAAAGGAGGAGCAGGAGGAGAAACATTTACTATCATTGGTTAATGTACTCCATCTAGTGCTCTAGCATATTCTAAAAATCTAGGCATGTTTTCTGCAACCTCAAGTGTTCCTACAATATATCATGCACAATAATAGGATGCTCTAGCACCTTGTATTTGAGTATGTCTTAGTGCTGCTCTAACTTCTAATGCTAGTTATTGATCTCTCACTCTTTGTCACCTAGCCATATATCATGAGCTATCAACCGAATTTGCATCTCACTCAACTATCAATGTGCTTTCCCTAATCTCTCCCTAGCTCTCCTAAGACATTCCTAAGTCTTTACATGAGCCTCTTTTCTCTGTGGCTCTAGGTTAGGTTGGTCCTACATCTCCTCATCACCCATTTCCTATTATGGCTACTGTGAACACTAGTCATCAACATGAGGCTTATGTGCATCTCCTCCAATAGCACCTAAGCTCCCCATCTCACCCTGAGGACTTCTTTTTCCTATCCTACTCCCACCAGCACCTAGATCCACTCCCGTTTGACATGGAATGATCTATATCTATGATGTCCGTTGTCTAGGTCCTTGCTATTGTGGCTATTGAGGTTCCTACACTAGTAGTCTAGGCACTGTCATCCCCACTGGGTCTATAAATCAAGTAAATGGATGAGTCACAAAATTTTCCCTATATCTTGGAGTTATCCCCTCATCTATAATTTTTGACAAGTAATCCCACCAAGTCTTAGTAATAAAATGCACATTGATCAAAGACCTCCCATGGTCTAGTCTAATCGACCACCCCTTCTCAAACTCTATGGTGAAGTGTGCATATTTCTAATACTCCTATGAGATGTCTTAGTGGCATGCCATATTATCACCACATGAATGTTAGTGGAAATATCTTAATCAACTAGATTAAGTGACAATTTAGTGGCTGATAGGGAAACATGTATCAAAGCTATGCTCACACATCATCCTAGTCATTTGTCTCTTTCTATGGGCTCCATATCATCTAGTTGAGATCTCCACATCTCAATCTTACCTAGAGTAATCTAGGTCATCTAGTCTTGGTACTTAAAAATGTAAGGCTCCTCAAGATGTCTCATATCTACATAGAAGGGTCTAGTGATTAGTAAGTGCTCCCATTCCCAGACATGTCGCACATAAACTCTTGTTGCCATGCTCTTCTTGTCCCGATGTACCATCTCATTCATCTCATGATAAATGTGGGCCAACATACACTAACCCCATTTGAAATGTGTTGGTTTCTGTAGCATCCACCCACCCCCAATAACACTTTAATATGTTAAAAAAGAAACTCAAGAAAACTCCAAGAACTACTACCAATTTGGGTCTATCACTCTAGAGGTGAATCAACTCCCTCGAAGGAATGGCTCAACCCATAATGATCTGATACTTAAAAATGGACCTCTATGCCAATGTACTAGGTCTTAGCTAAATATCATATTCTATTTAAGGTCCATGAAATGGGATCCAAAGTATCCTATAGATATGCTCTAGTGTGATGGTCCTCTCTCCTAGTGGCAAATGGAAGGTGTTTGTCTATGAATGGAAACACTCAACAAGTGATGTCAATATTCCATGATTCACCTATAGATCAGAGATATCACATAAACATGATAAACCAAGAGTGCCAATATGTTCCCACTCACTAGCATCGAGTTTTCTTATCAGTGCTCAAATGACTAGATAATGTGATCTAAATGAAATATCTAGAAGCACAACCTATAAACATGAAAACACCACAACATGATCAATATTTTCTATTTGAAACATCTTACTATCCATAAATATAGTACAACATACTAAATACCCACAACAATGACTAAGGAAAATATAAAACAATGACAAAAACATCAAGATTTTTGTCAAATTGAACAATAAAACAATGCCAAAATCTCAATCAAAATTTCACATTGTCACATGAGGATGTAGATTCTCATGTGAAGGAAGGAGTTTTTCACATGAGAAAACCTAATAAACATAGTGAGAAAATAGTCCTACATGAGAAAACTCAATAAGACATTACAAACAACATTGTATTCTAGGGTCTCTCATGTGAGAGATGAGTACCTCCCACATGAGGAAACCCTACACTCCATGTGAGGACCCTAACATAATTTTTTTTAAGAAACTCATAAAATGACAAAAATGATCAAAAAGTGCAAAATTTTTTATACAAAGGAGGATATTTGACTAATTACCAAAGGTCCATAGTTTACTCACTGACTTTGTTTCTTAGAAAGCTCAAAATGATGACTTTAAACTTAGACCACCATTTTCACCTCAAAGTTTTTTTCTTCACAAGAGATGAAATGCACAAATGAATTGAAAATGACCTTCTGGGACCTTATATAGGTATTGACTTAAGTTTTAACAGTGCTTTGATTGACATGAAAACTATTCCATTAGGTAATTCGATTCCTCTAAACTCATTTTCAAGATCAAATTGAAAACATAACACAATTAAAGAGATCAAAAATCCAATTTAATTTTTTTGGGATTGATATGATTGAATTCTTGTATAATTCCACTTATTCATACTTTTTCACTTTGAAAATATTTTCAAATCATATTTCTTCACATTTTCCAAAATTTTGAGAAAGATCAACTCAATTCAATTCCATTCAAATATGGTCAACCATGGTCAATCAAACCTTCAAAATGCTTCAAATCAATTTCATTCTATTGTGTCATCTTTTGACTTTTCTCCTAAAAGGCAAGTATGATTACATCATTAAACATCTTTGAATATTTCAAATAATGCTTCAAATCTAATTTCCTATTCTCTAGGAGCATCTCATCACTCAGCGCATTTTTGTTTCCCCAATTGGGCATCATATGCTATTAACTGATGAAGCTTGTAAAAATCCTTGTCACAATTTGATGGACACATATTGGGGAAATCTAACCCTTACTCCTAATGATTAAGCCTCATTTTGGGGAAAATTTTATGACTCATGATTAGGTATTGTTAGTTTTTCTATGGATTGGTATAGTGTTCTATTTTGACTATGGAGGATTAAGCTCCATTCTAGAAATAATTCTATTTCTTGCTAAGAATTAAGCTCTAGTCTATAGATAATTCTAAATTATTACTTTCAATTACTATTTAATGGATAGGTATCATGGAATTCTAGCCCTAAACCCTAAGGATTCAGCCTCACTCTAGGGATAATTCTATGAATTGTGATTAATCTTTTCATATTCTAATGGACATGTATCAAGGAAATCTAAATTTGACTCCTAAGAATTAAATCTCATTCTTGGATCAATTCTATGAATTTTGATAATCTTTTTTCTTTCATATTAGTGTCTTGGTGTTCTATCCAAATTCTTGAAGGCTAAGCTTTGTTTTGGAGATAACCTTAAAAATCTCGTCAATTAGTCTCTATGCATCAATATCACAACCAATTTCAGCTCTTGGACTATATTCTTAGACTTCTAATTTCTTTGAATCAATTTTCTTTTCATACATTCATTTAAAGATGGAAAATTTAATTCCCCTAAGTTGGCACTTTGGTATTCTAAACCAATTTTAGTTTATCAATCTTAGTGAATGTCCTATTGTACTAGGCAATTCTGATTTTGATAATCTCTACTCGACCTAAGTGTCAAATGAAAAAAATCATTAATCTATATTATTCACTTGCTTTACTTAATCCAGGCTAAATATTAATTGAATTAGCTAAATTAAACTATTAATGTGATTGATTTAATTTTAAGTCCTATTACTTCCACTAAATTAAATTTACCCCTTTAGCTAATACACATTAGGAATTAAATGTGTTTTTTTAATTAAACACCCTAATTCTAATTATTGAATGTAATTAGACTATTCAATTGTGAGGTCATATTTAACTTTTTAAAATTAAACATTTTCTCCTATATTCTCTCTTCATTTGGGAATTGGAAACATTGAGTTGACTAAAATCTGAAAAAGGAACTAAATTGGTTTACTTCACTCAAAAGAAATTAGTTGACTTCCATTTCATAAGGAAACTTTCTATTATGACTGAATCTTCTTCAAATCTCAACCATTTATTCAATTTGGTCTTGATCATTGATCAAATCATAGGATTCTATATAAGAAACCTTGAACTTCTCATTTTGGGGGATGCACATGAATAGTATCAAATTAATGCCAATTTGATTACTCAATTATCTTGGATTAGAATTTTATCATCTTCATATGCTCATTATTGAGATTAAAATTAATTCATCTAGGTTCTATTTTCCATTGTTCTTCGATTAGTTTTAATTTCCTTTAGATTAATTTAATATCTTTACATTTGGAAAACATAAAAAATATAGATTAGGTTGGATTTGTATTGCTTTCAAATCTTTTGTACTAGTTGGTCTAGTCATCGATCTATCCATTCTTAGTTTGAATAGAAAAACCCTGTCTATTTAGAAGGCAACATATCACTTTGTTGGGTCATATCAAATGGACAATCCCATTATCATTTGGGGATGTTTCTAGTATGTAAACATCATGTTCAAGTGTGTGTGGATTTAGAGGCTAATAATTAGCACATACATTTCTGGCATGCACCATGGGGTAGAAAAATCAATTTTATGACCTCAATTTTTAATCATTTTTTGACATTTTGAAATTTTTGTCCATACAATTCAACAAATTCTCGCATGATAAAATCAATTCTTATTTGAAGAAACTAAATCTTCACCTATAATTTTGTATTTTCTCATGCAAAAAATTGTATTTTTGCATGCAGTAAGAAATTCCTTGTGCAGTACAGAACACATTCTTGTTTGGGACTCTACAAAATCTTACACAAAACTCAGCACTGGTAAAGTTAAATTGATATTTTTAAATTATGTTTTTCATAATGTTAATTGATCTAACACATTTTTTTGAAGAATTTTCTTTTATTTATAATTTTTGAAATAACTAATAGTGGTGTGTAGATCATTTTTCAAAGATACCTTATCAACAACATACAAACATTACTAATGGTTTGATTGTAGGATGTTTGGTCAAAGATTTTCTTTCCAAAGAATATATTCAAACATCCTCAAACAATGTGTTTGTTTTAATGCTTTCTTGCATACATAGTTTAATAGGGATTGTGAACTTTTTAGTGCTCTAGACAAAGGAATATGCGAGTATGATCTTACTACTTGGAAGTAATGCTAAAGAGTAAATAAAAAACCTAGACACCTTTGGGAGATGGTACTTGAGGGAGGCAAGAAATTTAGTGGTTCTCCCAAGAAAAGATTTTTATAAAGAGATGATGAATTCCTTTTAGGAAAATTGAAATCTTGGAAAAGGAAACATTGGGGTTGATAAACTTAGTAATGAATATGTTCTTTATATTTGGGTAAGGTGATGAGGTAGAGGAGTATGCTATTTTTCTTTTGAGAAAATTAGGAACTTTGACCCTTAAACCTAAGCTACAATTTGAGTCAACCTTTAGGGGGCCTATGAGAGTGACCAACCTCTAAAAATGACCCAAGTGAGCACATAGCTTTCACTAGTGTTTTCAACTCACTCTAATAAAAAATATTTATGGAGAAAAATACTCAAATGCCATGTTAATTTCCTATTCTTCATTCTAATATCATATATCTAGAAGAGGCTATGTCTGTTGTAGTGGGTAGCACCACCCCTAGCCTTTCTAGTCAAGTGTGTGCACTTACAAATGTTGGTGTGGAATACTACCCTCAACTTAATTTGTGAAGCCACTGAGGATTAATGTAAATGGAATCCAAGTGAAAAAAATTTAGACTGTTGCTACATAGTTCACCTCTGAAAGGGGGCATAATATTTGTGCAAGGAGGGGGAAGAATCTCTCCTATAGATCCTCACCATAGGCATGTACATGGATGCTGGAAGGTGGTATATACCTTGAACCCTTCCAAAAGGGTTCTTATTAAGTGTATATGTTTTTAAGTCCTTGGAATACACCCAAAACATAGGCACCCTCTAGTGGGTGACACAACAATGTGAGGTGAACACATGCGCATAAGTTTTGAGACATAGATTTTTTTTCCTTTACCATTTTTGGTTATAGGGATAAAAGAGTGTCTCTCGAGTCTAAAAAATGTCTAAATAATCCAAATAAGAAAAGGTCAAGACTGCCCCATCCTTCCAAGTTTATTTTTCCTTGGTCTGATATTTTATGACTACTACTGGCATCCCTTATCTAAAAAAACACTATTTACTTAAAAACCAACATGATGTCCAAAATTTGAAAATAATGTCCATATCTACCTAAAACTTACAAATATTCTTAGTCCTCTATTCAGAAACTACCAAAATCAGTGGAAATCTCTTCATGTATAGTTTGAACTTGTTAGTTTTGTCCTTTCCTCACCTATAGTTCTACAAAACTTCATTTGAGAAAACACCTTTACAATTGTCAGTATGCATTTTCTCATGTGGCTCTCTTTATTTCCTTGTATAGGAGGTTGAGGATCCTAACACAAAATTATACCAAAACACATAAATTTTGAGTCAAAACCTTTCTTTTTTCTTAGTTTGACCTTTCCTTGTGTGGTTCTACTCACATTTTGTGTGAGTAACCATTTGAAAAAATATTTTTTTGAATTCTTTCCTAGTTCATTGTAATTCTTCATGTAGCTTTGTTTGAATCTTCAAATCAGATTTGGCCCCATGATGGTTAAATTTTCTCAGCCAAAGATATTTTGTTACTTGATTGTCTATATTTCATCATATGAAAAATATTTCCTTGTGCAAGTTTATCCAAATTTGTCCAAAAATAGTGAGCTATCTGAGCTTCCTCATTGAAACTCGATCCAAATATGATCTATGTTTGAAAACATTTAGTCATTTCCATATCTACAATAGTCTAAAACTTAAATTCCTTTCTTAGTTGATCACTTTTGATTTACACATGAACTAGTCTTCTTACTTGGTTGTCCTATTTTGTTCTCTTGTGTTTGTTATACCTTGTGTCACGATAGTGAAAACTCTTGGCTATTCTAGCTATTTATCACACTATTTGTACCTATATATACAAAACACTTACTCACTTTGAAAAATTTTCTAGTGTGATCCTTGTTCAAACTTTATTTTAATTTGTTGTCTATGACTGTTTCCACTAGCAGTGAAACTTGTTTACTCCCTATAGACCATGACATGGTATTGTTTGGGTCAACCTTTAGAGGGCCTAGCAAAGTTACCAACCTCTCGAAACAACCCAAGTGAGAACACACCTTTTTCCAGTGATTTCAACTCACTCTAATAAAGAATCTTTATACAGAAAAAGACTCCAAAGCCATGTTAATTTCCTATTCTTCATTCTGATATCACATATCAAGAAGAGGCTCTATCAATTGCATTGGGCGATGCTACCCCTATCCTTTCTAGTCAAATGTGTGCACTTATAGATGGTAGTGTGGGCTACTAGCCTCAACTTCATTCATGAAGCCTTCAAGGATTAATGTGAATAGACACCAGGTAAAAAATATTAGACATTTGCTACATGGTTGACCTCCAAAAGGAGGCATAATATTTGTGCAAGGAGGGGGAATAATCTTTCCTATACATCCTCACCATAAGCATGTACGTGGATTTTGGAAGATGTTATACATCCTTGACCCCTACCACAAGGGTTCTCATTGAGTTTATATCTTATTGAGTCCTTGGAATACACCAAAAACATAGGAGCTCTCTAGTGGGGTGACACAACTATGTGGGGTGAACACATGTGCATAACTTTTGAGACATAGATTTTGCTTCCTCTACCATTTTGGTTATAGTAATAAAAGAGTGTCTTTCTCAAGTTTAAAATTTTTCCAAATCATCTAAATAGAAAAAGGTTAAGACTTTTCCATCCTTCCAAGTTTCTTTTTCCTCAGTCAAACTTTTTACAACTACCTCTTGCATCCCTTGTCTAAAAAATAACTATTTACTTAAAAACCAACATGATATCAAAACTTTGAAATAAAAAATATCCATATACACCTAAAAATTACAAATATTGTCAATCTTCTATTTAGAAACTAATAAAATCATTGGAAATCTATTCACGTATAGTTTGAACTTATCAGTTTTGTCCTTTCCTCACCTATAGTTTTGCAAAACTTTGTATGAGAAAATACCTTTATAATTTTTAGTTTATGTTTCCTCATGTGGCTTTCTTTATTTCATTGCATAAGGAGCTGAGGATGCACACACAAAATTATACCAAAACACAAAAAAAATTGAGTCAAAACCTATCTTTGTTCTTAGTTTGACATTTCCTCATGTGACTCTACCCATATTTTTGTGTGAGTAAACACTTCCAAAATTAATTTTTTTAATTCTCACCTAGTTCATTGTACTTCTTCATTTAGCTTTGTTTGAATCTTCACATTAGATTTGGTCCTATGATTTTTAAATTTTTACTACTAGAGGTACCTCCTTGCTTAACTATCTATATTTCCTCATGTGGAAGACATTTCCTCATGCAAGTTTATCCAAATTTGTCCAAAAATATTGAGCTATTATGAGCTCCCTCATTGAAACCCAATCCAAATATGATCTATGTCTAAAAACATTTAGTCATTTCTCTATATAAAAAAAATGGGAATCTTTGATTCATTTCTTAGTTGATCACTTGTGATTCATACATGAACTAGTCTTCTTACTTGGTTGTCCTATTTTTTTCTCTTGTGTTTTTTTAGACCTTGTTTCATGATAGTGAAAAATCTTGGCTATTCTATCCATTTCATAGACTATTCATACCTATATATACAACACACTTACTAACTTTGAGAAAATGTTCTAGTGTAATCCTTATTTAAACTTTATTTTAGTTTGTTGTCTATGACTATTTCAACTAGGAGTTAAAACTTTTTTACTCTCTATAGACTATGACATGGTAGAGCTAGTAGTAGAAAGAGTGATAGAAGTCATTCCCAAGTTTACATGCAGCCTAAATTTTTTGAATGATCCTCATGATCTCTTTCATCTATTAGTCCACCTACTTCTCAAAGAATATTTTCTATAAACTTCAAGAAAACTAGGAATCCATTACATCAAGAACATCTAGAAATTTATAGAATACCTACATCTTTGAATAAAAACACTAAATTGTTGTTCAAAAAACTTTTACATTAGATACATACTGAAACCTTCTACACTCCTAAAATGGATTATCAAGATCAAGAGACAAGGGATCATAGTAGGAGACAATATTAGATTACTTTTGGTTTGATAACCTTTTCCAATTAGTTTTCCATTTGTGTCATATATCTTGGTAGTTTTATTTTCAAAGTCAACCATGCATCCTATATTATTCAATTGTGACACAAATAATAATTATAATTTAGTCCTTCAACATAATTAGCATTGTCACATGAAATCTTCTTTGTGATTTTGGTAGAGCTTTTTCCTTTTATCAAACATGGTGCATCATTACCAAATCTTACACTATCTCCACCATAACAAGTTAATCTAATGAACTTACTTTTTTCTACAATCATGTGATGTGAGCATCAACTATCAATGATCTATCTATCATTCTTGTTAACACAAGTCACAAGTGCAATTGCCTCATCTTTATCAGATTTTTCCTTCATTGCAACATATACCACTTCATCATCATGTTCACCAGAGTCATGTTCATCAACAATGTAGCATGACTTCTTGCCTTTGTCTTTGTAATCTCTATTATCATCTTTTCTCTTTTTTTTTTGTACTTATTTTCTTCTCTATAGTTCTTCTTTTGTGTGAGTCTTACATCAATATGTCCAACTTCATTGCAATTGAAACAAATGTTCAATAACTTACCTTTGAACTTGCCTTTACCTCTATAACATCTTCTTGGCAGTAGTTCTTCCAATTGTTAAATATCTTCCTCATCTATATCACTATCACTAGATGCATACTTTATGTTTCTTTTATTCTTCTTCTAATTCACCTCATCAGAATCCTTCAATGTCAACATAGCTTTGAAATTAGAGTCAAGGCTCTCTATTTTGTAATTGTGAAAGTTAGATAGCTCAAAAGTAGCAAGTCTACCTACCCATCCATTAAGGGCTAGATCATTTCCTATAATGCATCTCAACTCTTGGATTGTACAAAATACAATGGATATCTTCTTCATATCTTCAATAGTTAGGGCTCTAGCTATTTCAACATGTTCAAGTGTAATGGTAGATTGTGCATGACATCTTGGTTCTCCAAGGTGTAGCTTCATCAAACTTTTCTATGCAAGAAATTTATCTCTATTGAGCTTGAGTAATTCTCTTTTCAACATCTTGATCTTTGTGCTTGTAGTACCTTAAAAGTAGTCCTCTTAAGCAGAAAGCTCTAATACCAATTGTTGGAATTAATTTAGAATGATTGAGAGTGGCAGTGAATTAGTTATTCAAGGTCTAGATGTATAAATAAAACTTTTTCTCAATTCAGTGAACCCATAAAACATTCATGTACCCATGCATGCATCCATTATGTATTTACTAAAATTTGTATGTTACTGTCAAATCAATTTATAGAAATGTAAAACATGAAACACAACACATTCATTAACACACTTGACACAATGATTTATAGGGAAGCCAAATTTGGGAGAAACCATTGGTAACATGCTACTCCTTTTTAACTCTTCTATAGTGATGACTTGTGAAAGACCAACCCTGTTAAAGGTTACAATGCACACTGTTAAATGTGACCCAGTTAAGGGATTTCAATCATCTTGTTAATAATGAGCCTTGTTAGAGTTCTTTAGGCCATTCACTTGGAATGCCACCTTGTTAAAGGATTTTCTAATGACTATTAGGTCAACCTTAATCCAAAAGATTTACCCTAGACTAATATAATTGTTAGACAGTAATAGTAGAGCTTTGATCTGATACAACTTACAACTTCATTATAGATAAAAAATATCTATTTAGTCCTAAATTCTACTTGGCCTTCATACTTTGTAGCCCTAACAACTTGTTCACCCTTCAAACCTTCATCTCCTTAAGCCTTCTTACTTAATATGCCATTGGAAACTCTTCTCTTGGGTCACTTGATGAAGCCAAAACCTTAATTCCCTCTCCTCCTTAAGTTTTTGCACATGACACCAACCTCTCTATCCTCTTTGCTTCACGACTAGACATTCCTATAAATAGGAAAGTAGAATATTTTCCCATGCATTATCTATCATCTAAAGTAGAGTTTTGGATGGATTAGGTAGGATACAATGTATCTACCCTATATCTTGTTTGTTCTAGAAACTTCTCATAGAATCCATTTGAATTTTCATAAAAATGGTTTACATCAAATTCTTTGCCACTAACTCATGAATCTTATCTTCCTCCTAGTTCAAAAGATTCAAGAAAACAAAATTTTTAGCTTAGATTTGGTGAATTTTTTTATCTTTATCATAATGCAGTAGCTTGACATTATCAATCTTATCATTCTTGTCGCATACTACAATGCTTGACATCAACTAAATTGTATTCGTGCTGAACATTAACTAAAATCTAGTCAACATCAAGTATCTTTCTTGGCATCTGTTGGCCATTTTTGCCTTCCTGCCAGAATCACCACATTTGAATTTGACATAGTAACATTCGCAAGTTTCAGATATTCAAATATTCAAAAGGGGCACAAAATAACTTATGCTAACCTTATGATATTTCTTCCCTATGCATTTTAATGTTTCTGAGGGCCCACAAGTCCCCATCGTCAGATCAAGATAGATCAACAGTTGGTGCTATCTTTCTATGGGAAGTTGCACGTTGTTTGCCATAGTGACATAGTGATTTTTGGCCGCATGGCCAGTGGGTCCTCCTTTTCCTTATTATTTCTTTGACATTAGGTTTTGATAGATCCACGATGGGTGCTATGGTGCTATCAAAAAGTCTATGATCCTCAATGTTAGTGACATAGCACCTAGATGGAAAGTGATACTTCAATGACATTAGAAGGAAGGTGGGTCCCAAGCATGCCTCATCAGATATCAGTGATGAAATTTGGCACACACGGTGGGACCTCAGGCAATGTGGAAGGATGACTGTGCTTGGAATGAGGCTTTGATTTGTTGCTAGCTGGGCAGTTCGTTGATGTTAGCAGTTACCTCGACCCACACCCTTTTTGAATGCATGAAGATTTCCTCACCCTTAGATCAGTCTGGATCAATGGTGGGCGCTATCTTGCTATGGGAAGCTATGCTGATATTATCCATAGTGACATAGCACCTCGGTGACGCGTGGCACAGATGACATCATGGGCCTGCCCTTCTCCAAAGTAATATTACGGCTCATCCTCAGTGGTAGTTGGCAGGTGGGTCATAGTACAATGGTGATATTTCATTGGTCCACTTAGCCAACTTGATGTGCAATCATGCATTTTTTTTTATCACCATAGATCTAATTAAATTGACAGTGGGTGCTATCTTGTTATTAAAATTGCTAAGATATTACCCATACCAACATAGCATGATTGTGCCATGTGGATCAATAAGGCTAGGTCATGCCAAGATGAAGATGCTAGGGGGTTGCTAGGTAGTTCATGGGCCCAAGTTTACAAGTTTCTTTTAAGGAGATAGCGCAATAATATGGCAAGTGTTCACGATCATCAGATTAGTCTAAATCCACAGTGGGCACTATCTCACTATGGGAAATTTCTTGGAGTATATGCATAGTGACATTGTGCCTCAGTGACATGTGTCCCAGTGGGTCCAGTGGAGGCAGTAATGGTTAGATGCACTAGCAGTTGATGTGACTTTCACAGTTGGAGTTTGAGGAATTGGCGCAGTTAGTAAAGAGAGATTGGTCAATCTCGAGAAGACCTTGTGGGGTCACAAAGTGAAAAGAGATCATTGATCCACATGGCTCATTTTGATGCTAGGGTTATGTTGACCTATTGACCATGTTGGTTCATGAACTAGGAACAAGGGATACCGATATTTTTTTCATAATCTAATCTTATGATTGATTCCACCCACCCTAGATTAGATATGAAAAAAAGAGGAACACTCTAACCTCCGATCCAACCTATCTACCTGGTTAGAGCATAGTTATGGCACTATTTCTATCTTTTTGAGGCCCTATTTTAGTTAAAAATCAAATTTCATGGTACCAAAAAGCTATATTCAGATCGGATTTTATTCTAGATCCCCATGATTGTTCTTTGTAGGACTTTAATGTAGTGGTTGGGAAGTAACTTCAGTTGGAGGACATCTCAATTATGCCTGAGCTATAAAGGCAACTTCTAAAAATTTTGAGGGGTCGACCTTTCTCTATTTTTTTTGTTATTGCTCTACAGATTCTTAGTGTAAATTCCCCTATGCCTCTAAACTAGATGATTTTTTCCTTATCTCTTTTAGCCATTGGTATGAAAGTGCAAGAACTCTTTGCATCTTACTAGTGTTTTCTAGAGATCTATGATCTGCATGACTGTATCTCCTTGGCCTATGAATGATAGTATAAGTGAATCTCTCTTTCCTTGTGTCATTCATCTTGGTCTTCTGATCTGCATGTGATTATTAGATTAAAGCAAGTCTGAATGTGTATATCCTTAGTTTCATTCTGGTTCAAAAGTGCATATATGGGTAGAGATAGGTTTGAACACTCTATTTTGGTGCATCACCTCTTTAGATTAGATTAGGTAGATTTGCTTTCAATATCTCCTTCTCCATTTTCCTCTCCAAGAGTAGTTAGGTGCATCCTGATAGTAAGAGGAAGTTGGACTTCTTTGAAGACTAAACCTCATAGTTCAAGTCCCATAGCTTGGAGGTTGTTTCCATGTTTCATGAGGTCATTATTAGGTAGCAACTTTGAACAAGGGTGCAAACTTCAGTGACAACAGTTTTTAGCACGCCTGGTGGGACAACTTTTTAGAAAAAATCAAGCTTACTGGTGTCAAAAGGGAAGATTTCAAGATCAATATCAAGGAGATAGTACTAGCTTCAGTGTTTAAGCCTTCAAGAGGCTCATTCTTCAAAGTACTTGGTGACTCTAAGCTTCATATACATATCTGGTTCCAAAGAAAAGTTGTAGTGATTCATGCCCAGAGTTGAAACAAGGGCATCTCCTAGAGGTAATTTTTAGTACCAAGAGCTTTCACTTTCAAACCCTAGAAGAAGGAAGACTAGAATATCTTTATCACTAGTTAGGAGTGAAATAGTAACAAATACACCTACAAGATCTATCTCTACTCCTCCTATTGTTAGATCTCAGCCTAGAGTGCCATCAATACATATCAATAGATCACTTGTCTATATGGTGTTTCCTAAAACTGATACTTTTTCCACCTTTAATGGTGCGAGCCCTCTCTTATTAGCCCAAGGATATGACATACCAGTAGCTTCCCTCAAAAGTATACTAGAATTTACTAGTGAAACTTCTATCTCTCCCTCAGAACACATTCAAGAGGTTGCAAATGTATACAATATCCATGGTATTACAGAGGATGATGTTGTAGTTAGGCTCCTAGCCTCATCCTTGAAAGGAAAAGTGCTACAATGGTATAGAGGTTTAGCTCATGGTTCTATAATAGATTGGGATGGATTAGGAGCAAGATTGTGCAAACATTTTGACGATAAAAGTGACTATTTGTCACTTTTAGAGTAGTTGACTACTATAAAAAGAGCTCCCCATGAATGTATGACTAATTTTAATTATAGATTTCAAATTACATAGGATAGAATAGCTACTTCATTGAAGTCTACCCTTGGTAATGCCTTCTTGCATTACCTTAGAGCTTTTAACAGTTATATTGCCACTACAATCCAAAACTATGAGAGGAGATACCTTGCCTAATGCTTATGACATAGCAATAAAATTAGAGAGCATCCTAATACAAGGAGGTAAGCTAGCTCCAAGGCCTCCTATGCCTTTCTTCCCTGATGTTCCAAATCATCAACTAGCAATGGCTCCCCTTCCCACAACTTCTACATCACAATCCCTTGTCTGAGTCCCTCAAGTTTCCACATCTTCAAATCGGATAGATGAAATCAAATAAATGATGCAATCTATGATGCAAAATCTAGATAAGAGATTGAAGGGCCAAGAAAAGAAACTGGAGGAGAGCTTCTCTGTGATACAAAAAATGAGTGATAAGCTGGTGACTTTAGAAAGACAAACTCAAAATTGTAAAGCTCACCAATTACAACATCAAACTTTGAATAGTGGTAGGCCTCCAAATCATAATTATGGTAAGAATTCTTTTGATCAGAGTAGGAAGAGTAGCCATGCTTTGACCTCAAATGTAAACCAAAGTAGGGCCATAGTCTCTCAAAAAAATATTGATCAAGATCAAGATTTTTGTCCCTCCTGTAACTACTCCTATGCCTATTGTATGTGTCAGAAGGCTGAATCTTTTATGGATTTGATAGCCCAAGAGCCTACAATACAATAATCATACAAGGAGGACCAATTTAAAGGTGCCTCAGATATGCAAAGACAAAGTGATTGCTCTTTTATGAATCATCAGATGGAGGAGCATTGTAATGTAAACTAGGATTCTGTTGCTCATAACACTAGAAGCAAAAGAAGAGCTATGGAAGACGCTATCCCTCCTCCCAATCAGACCTCAAATTCAAATGTGATATCTCATGAGCAAGCATCAAATAATCAATCAAGAACCTTTCAGTAGCAAAGGAAAAATCATGGTAGAAAGGATGCAAGTGATCCTTAGGTTATTCCATCTCAACCTCCTACAAGAAAAACTCCCAAGGCTTCTACCAAAGTGCCCACTATGCCATTTAGTGTGGTAGAGAAATTGAAGAAGAAAAATGTGAATATCTATATGTGGGATGCTATTGCTACTATACCCATGTAAAAGAGATTTCTGCAGCAAGAATTAGAAAGTATTGAACAAAAGGATCAGCCACCTAGTATGGAAAGTGCCACAAGCCTAGTACAACCATCAAGGGAGGTAGAAACAAGTAAAAAGGTTAGACCTCCTCCATTCTATGTTTCTCTAATTATAGGGGGAAAACTAGTCCATAATTGCATGATTGATTTAGGGGCTATCAGTTTTGCGATGCCTAGGTGTGTTGCTGATGCTTTGGTAATGAAATATGAGCCCATTGTTAGGGATGTATTATAGTTGGATGGTACTACTCTCAAGACTATAGGGATGCTTAGGAATGTGGAGATGGCCTTACATGCATGCCCTAGTTGTACTGTAACCCAAGATATCTCTATTCCTAAGGTCAAGCCATATTTTGCCATCTATCTGTCAAGAGACTTTACTGCCCAAATAGGTGGTTTCATATCTTCTAATTTGTCATATATGTCTTTTAAAATGAGATATGGAGCCAATGCTTCAATTAGAGTAGAGCCTCAAGCCCTCCATCATACTAAATCTTACACCCCCAACCCCATCAACATGAATTTCCCTATCTTAGAGATGGATGAGAATGACATAGTGAATGAGCCAACTACTCCCCTAGTAGAGATACCTAATTTTTTCCTTGGATGAGTGGGCTAACGCATATCAATTTGATCTTATACCAAAAAACCTTGAGATAGGTCTCAGTACATTTTGTATATTTGAGAAAGATGCTCTAGTTCCCAATCTTGTGGACACTAAAGAAGATATGAGTGTGATATGGAGTATGTACTTTGATGAATCAAGAAATAAAAATGGATCAAGGGCTGGTGTAATGTTAATTTCTCCTGCACAAGTAAGGTACTACTTCTCCTTTAGGTTCTAATTTAGTTGCACTAATAGTGTAGCTGAGTATGAATCCTTGATTCAAGGTCTCCTACTTGCTCAAAAGAGAGGAAATCAAGCCTTAAGGGTGTATGGAGATAGTGAGTTGGTTGTTAATCAAGTGAAAAATTAGAATACCACCAAGAATGGTTTGCTCAAGTCTTATAAAAATAGGGTATGGGATTTTCTTGAAGGTTTCAATGCATTTAATATTCAAAGCATCCCTAGAAAGGAAAATAGATATGCTGATAGACTTGCAAAAATAGATGCATCTTATGATGTGCCAGGGAATCTTGAGGAGGAGAAGAAGAAACAAATTAGAGTGGTAGTAAGGCCTACCATCCCTGATAACAACATCCATTGGAAAGTGTTTTAATTTGATGAGAAAATTGTAAGATTCTTGTAGAATGTGGTAGAGTTTTCAGGTAGGAACCAGTTGAGACTGCAGGATCAGTATGGTGATCAAATCATTCATCTCAGTTCTAACAAATTTCCTAAGGATCTCATTACTCTAGAGTGTTTTTAATCCTGATGATCAAGCAAGAGCTAGGGCCATGAACCGAGTTGCTGATGAAGATGATTAAACTCCAGTCATGATTGTCGATGGAAAGTCTTTAAACATGGGGAAGGTATGTTCTGAAATTGAGCAAGAGAACTTTATTCATCTATGTCAATAATTTAATGATATATTTTTCTAGACATATGATGATTTAAAGGGTTTTGACCCAGGCTTATTTAAGAATACTATAGATTTATTTAATGATGTAAAACTAGTAAGACAAAAGCAGAGGCCAGTGAATCCTAAAATTGAACCCTTAATGAGAAAAGAGCTATCCAAGTTGATTGAGGCCAATATTTTTTTTTCCATCAAACACTCATCATGGGTAGCAAACCTTGTCCCTGTTAGGAAGAAGAGAGGAGAAACTAGATTGTGTGTGGACTTTAGGGACCTTAACCAAGCTTCCCTAAAAGTTCACCATTCTCTTCCTTCTATGGAGAAAATTTTGTCCAAGGTTAGTGGTTCAAAGATATTTTCATTTCTTGATGGATTCTTTGGTTACAATCAAGTGCTGGTTAAAGAGTCTGATAGGTACAAGACTGCATTTATCACTAAATGGGGTACCTATGCTTATTGTAAGATGCCATTTGGGCTAACCAATGCAGGTGCTATATTTCAAAGGAAATGGAGATGGCCTTCAAAGGATTGATTGACAAGTTTGTCTTAGTTTACCTTGATGATATCACTGTGTATTCAAAGGATGTAGAAGACCATTTTGATCATCTAAGATAGGTATTCCTAAGATGAAGAGAGTTTGGGGTTTTCCTTAACCCAAGCAAGTGTGTCTTTACTACTAACCAAGGAAAATTATTTGGACATATTGTATCTAAGGATGGATTAACCATTGATCGAAAGAGCAAAAAAAGCAATACTTGCCCTCCCTCTTCCTAAACACAAGAAAGGGCTACAAAGTTTCATAGGCAGGATAAATTTTGTAAGAAGATTTATCCCTAATCTTGCTACCATGGTGAAACCTCTTACAGCTATGCTCAAGAAACGTATGGTATTTGCATGGACCAAGGAAGGGAAGTAAAGTTTTGAAGAGATCAAGATAGCCATTGCCTCAACCCCTACTCTCATGAATCCAAATTTTGAGAAAGATTTCATCCTTTATACCATAGGTGGTGAGTCAAGCATTTCTGCTATCTTGACTCAAAGAAATGATAAAGGTGACGAGCAGCCCATAGCTTTCTTTAGTGAAGGGCTTAAAGAGTATGAGGATAAATACAACTATGTGGAGAAGCAAGTGCTCACTGTCATCAGAGCTTTAAAGAAATTCAAACACCTCCTCTCTCATAATAAGATTCATTTGTTGGTACCCCATGCTAGTGTGAAGGATTTCCTTTTGAGAAAAGATATTACTAAGAAAAGAGCTAGCTAGATTACTAAAGTGATGGAATATGATATTGATATTCAGATTACCAAGCTGGTAAGAGGGAGGGGGTTGTGTAAATAGATGTTATCATCTCAAGAACCTAATGAGGAAGCTGCTATGTTACTAACAGAGCAAGAAGAGTTAAGAAATAGCAACCCAAGGAATCAAATAGGTGATATGATGAATTTCTTATTAGGTAATGGATACCCTCAAGGATTAGACAAAGCTAAAAGGAGATAGTATAGATTGCAGTCAATCCCTTATGTCATAATTGATGGTATCATTTTTAGGAGAGATTTTAATGGAACCTTATTGAGATGTATTGATATGGAGCAAGCTAAAAGAATAATCAATGAGCTTCATGATGGTCATGATGGTGGTCACTTCTCAGCTAGAACAACTGCAATGAAGATCATGAGGGCTAGTTACTTTTGGCCATCCTTGTTCCATGATTGTCATAGGTATGTAAGGAAGTGTGAAAAATGTGCCTTCTTCTCAGGAAAACAAACACTTGCAGCTCTTCCCCTTCATCCTATGTAAGTGGATCAACCTTTTGCTCAGTGGAGATTGGATTTCATGGGCCCTATCAATCCTCCTTCTAATTCAAGTCACAGATGGATTTTTAGCTGCTATAGATTACTTCACTAGATGGATAGAGGTAGTTGCATTGAAGGATGCCACTAAATCTTTAGTTGCTGAGTTCCTTGATGGAATTGTGACCAGGTTTGGTGCCCCTTCAACCATTATTTTAGATAATACAAAGTCTTTTGTTGGAGCTCAAATTTGTGCATGGTCAGTGGATCATAATATCTATTTGAGCGCATCCTCAAATTACTATCCTTAGGGCAATGATTTGGCTGAGTCTTCCAACAAGAACTTAATCAGGATCATGAAAAGGACAATAGAAGACAACCAGAGGTGTTGGCATAAAAAATTGAAGACTACATTGTGGGCTAATAGAATAACACCTAAAAGGTCAATAGGGAATTCACCATTTGTGTTAGTTTATGGCAGAGAAGCAAGACTTCCAATTTTATTGTAGTTCACATCCCTAGAGCTAGCTCATCAACTAGAGTTGATTGAAGATGATGCCATGATAGTAAGAATGGCAGAGCTGATGGAGCTAGAAGAGAGGAGAAATAAAGCCATGAAGACCCTAGAGACCCACCACTAGCAAGTAAGAAAGAGTTTTGACAAGAAGGCTAGGGTCAAAATCTTCAAGGAGGGAGATTTGGTTCTAAAATGGGATGTAGATAGGGAAAAACTAGGAAGACCAATAGGCCATTAGGCCAATGCTTTTTAGTTAAGCAAGCCTAGTGGTGAAATTTTACCCATTCTAGGCAATGAGATTTATCTCATACCATGCTTCTGATGAAGGTTGAAGGTTTCATGTATATAAGTAGAGTAGTTTTCTTTTCTATCTCTCTTTTTTTCCAAGAAGTGCATGAGCACAGCTATCTCTCCATGAGATAGCCAATTTTCTCAAAGTTTTGTGGTTGCAGAAGGAGGTTTTGGTCTTTGGTTTGAGTCACAGAGATAGGGGTTTCAAGGTTTTCCTCTCAGAGGTAGGGTTAGGGTTTTACAGTATACACAAAATCTACATCTTTTTGACTATGTAGCCCAATGGATGCATGAGGTCACTAGTCTATGCATTGCTAGCTTGCATCCCCTCTAAGTCGCCAGATTTGTTGGTCATTTTTGCCTTCTCACCAGAATCACTACATTTGAATTTGACGTAGTAATGTTCATAAGTTTCAAATATTCAAATATTGAAAAGGGGCACAAAATACCTTATCCTAACCTTATGTTATTTCTTTCGTATGCATTTTAATGTTTCTGTAGGCCCCCAAGTCCCCATCATCAGATCGAGATAGATCAATGGTTGGCACTATTTTTCTATTGGAAGTTGCATGTTGTTTTGCCATAGCAACATAGCACCTTTTGGCCATGTGGTTAATGGGTCCTCCATTTCCTTATTGTTTCTTTGATGCCAAGTTTTGATAGATCCATGGTGGGTGCTATGGTGCTATCAAAAAATTTGTGTTCCTTGCCATTAGCGACATAGCTCCCAGATGGAAAGTGATACTATGGTGACATCAGAAGGATGGTGGGTCCCAAGCATGCCCCGTCGAATATTAGTGATGAAATTTGGCACACACGGTGGGACCTCAAGCAATGTGGAAGGATGATTGTGCTTGGAATGAGACTTTGATTTGTTGCAAGCTGGGTAGTTCATGGATGTTAGCAGTTACCTAGACCCATGCCCTTTTCTAATGCATGAAGATTTCCTCACCCTCAGATCAGTCTAAATCAATGGTAGGTGCTATGTTGCTATGGGAAGTTGCGAGGATATTATCCATAGCAACATAGCGCCTTGACGACACGTGGCACAGACAACATCATGGGCCCACCCTTCTCCAAAGTAATATTACAACTCATCCTTGGTGGTAATTATCAGGTGGGTCATAGTACAGTGGTGATATTTCATTGGTCCACTCAACCAACTTAGTGTGTAGTCGTGCATTTTTGTTGATGACCATAGATCTAAGGAAAATTGATGGTGGGTGCTATCTCACTATGGAAATTGTGAGGATATTACCCATAGTGACATAATACCATTGTGCCACATGGATGAGTAGTGCCATGTCATGCCAAGATGAAGATGCCAAGTGGTTTCTAGGTGGCTAGTGGGCCCAGGTTTTCAAGTTTCTTTTAAGGAGATAGCATAGTAATATGGCAAGTCTTCACAATCGTCAGCTCAGTCTAAATCCACAGTGGGTGCTATCTCACTATGGTAAATTTCTCAGAGGATACACATAGTGACATAGCACCTCGGTGAAATATGTCCTAGTGGGTCTAGTGGAGGCAGTAACAGTTAGATGCACTGGCAGTTAATGTGAGCGTCGCAGTTGGAATTTGAGAAATTGGTGGAGTTAGTAAAGAGAGATTGGTCAACCTCGAGAAGACCTTGTTGGGTGGCAAAGTGAAAAGAGATCATTGGTCCATGTGGCTCATTTTGGTGTCAAGGTTATGTTGGCCTACTGACCATGCTAGTTCATGAATTGGGAATAAGGGATACCAAGGTTTTTAGCATAATCCAATCTTATGATCAATTCCAACCACCCTAGAGTAACTACAAAAGAAAGAGGAACATTTTACCCCTTGGTCCAACCTATCTACCTAGTCAAAGCATAGTTATGGCACCGTTTCTATCTTTTTCAGGCCCTATTTTAGTTAAAAATCAGATTTTGTGGTACCAAAAAGCTATATTCAGATCAAATTTTATTTTGGATCCCCATGATTATTTTCTGTAGGACTTCAATTTAGTGGTTGGGGAGTAACTTTAGTTGGAGGACATCTCAATTATGCCTGAGCTATAAAGGCAACTTCTAAAAATTTTGAGGGGCCGACCTTTCTTTGTTTTCTTTGTTATTGCTTTGCATATTCTCAGTGTAAATTCTCCTATGACTCTAAACTAGATGATTTTTTGCCTTATCTCTTTCAACCATTACTATGAAAGTGCAAGAACTGTTTACCTCTTACTTGTGTTTTGTAGAGATCTATGATCTGCATGATTGTATCTCCTTGGCCTATGAATGATAGTATAAGTGAATCTCTCTTTCCTTGTGTCATTCATCTTGGTCTTCTAATCTGCATGTGATTATTAGATTAAAGCAAGTCTAAATGTGTATATCCTTAGTTTCATCTAGTTCAAAAGTGCATATATGGGTAGAGATTGGTCTAAATAATCTATTTTGGTGTATCACCTCTTTAGATTAGATTAGGTAGATTTTCTTTCATGCTCCCCTTTTCCCTTTTCCTCTCCAAGAGTAGTTAGGTGCATCTTGATAGTAAGAGGAAGTCGACCTTCTCTGGAGACTCAACCTCATAGTTCAAGTCCCACAGCTTGGAGGTTATTTTCATATTTCACAAAGTCATCCTTAGGTAGCAACTTTAGACAAGGGTGTAGAGTTTAGTGAGAATAGCATCCACTTGAATTTTCTTTTACTCAGCTCCAACTGACATTTTTCTCAACTTGTACTAACTTTTCTTGGCACCTACTATCCACTCGATCAAGCTTGGCAGAAAAACTTTGTTTTACGTATTCTTCTAAATTTTCTAAGTATAGCAAGCCATTTTTTAACCCTAAGTACATCATGAATACATCATGTCATCACTTTCTTAACTGATCCTTGTACTTCATTACATAATCATAACTCAACCTTTCCTCTAGGTGCTTTTGTTACATCTAATTGATCAAAGCCTCCTCATCAATCAACAAAGTGATAGTACTTGAATCTTATAAGCAATTGTCTTACCATAAAATAGTAGTTTTGACATCAGAGACAAAAAAATGACTGAGAAACATAAACTTTTTCAAAAATCTCCCTCTTTTTAAATTAGGTTTCAACATTATTAGGTGTCTGAATTGCCAAGTTTTCACCATGATGGAGAATATTTTAGGACCTTTCAAGATTTTTTTTTTTTTCATGATTATCAAGATATATAGAGAGACTCAAGCGTAGAAATTATTGAGGTGAATTATTTTGGTGAGATCATTCAAAGCTTTAGAGTCTAGTGTTGATATTTGATATGATCCTGTGCTAAAAAATGTTATGATAATATCTAGACCAAGCCATGTGGGATCATACTTTCCCTTCTTCTCTGGATCTACCTGGAATTTCATGTTTTCTTTGAGGACCATGTCATGTACTTCAATTTTTTTTATCTAACCCTTTCCATTTAAGTTTCACTTATGTTAGCTTTAATATACTATGAGGTGGTTGTCAGCTGGTTTCCTTCTTTCATCTGGTAGATCTAATTGTGTGAGTCTAGTGACTCTATAGTCCTTATCTGATATTTTTAATTGTAAACATATGATCAAGGAGACAATTTCAACCTTAGTAGGTAGGAATTCTTTTGCACCATAGACCAAGGAGTATGGAGTTGTAAGGTTGGGTTAATTTGCAAATTTCAATTGTAGACTAAATCATTGACAACTTTCCTAATGATTTTGAGTAGGGTTTTGTTAGTTTCCTGTACCTGATCATTACCATGTGGAAAGCACAGGCTAGAGAAAAGGTGATGAATGTGGAGGGAGGTGCACAACTCTTCCATATTGAGATTTTCAAAGTTACCTTTGTGGTATGTAAAAAAGGTAGATGGGATACCAAAGTGGCATATTATAATATAGAAGGTAAATTTAGATACATGAACTCCTATGGTAGTGACAACTGGGACTGCCTCAACCCACTTGGTGAAATAATTATTAGCACTGATGATCCATTTGTGGCCTTTTGATGATATTGGTGTAATGACATTGACAAGGTCAAACCCCAAGCATGCAAATGGCCATGGTGGTATGATAGGTTTGTGATCATGTGTCAAAACTTGTATTAAATTTGCATCCTACTAACAATGTAGATATCTTTTGACAAATTTACAAGCATCATGTTAAATAGGAGACTGATAGTATCCTTCTCTTAGGATTTTTTGTTCTAGGACTCTACTAATCATGTTAGCACCACAAAGTCTGGAATTTATCTTTTTTAATGCCATGATGATGTCACTTTACTCTAAACACCTATAGAGAGTATCATGATAACCTCAATGATATAGGGTGTTGGCTATGATAATGTAGCAAGATGCTCTATGAATGAGGTTTTGACATTTGTTTCATATGAGGTGAGGGGATATGATACCATTTTTTATATAGGCATAAATTTTGTGGTATCACAAGGATTGGGGACCAAAAAAGAAGCACACTCATGTTGATTGATCATTCTTGTATATAGGCTCATGTAGCTACTAGACTAAGAATTCAAACTGTATTTCTTATTGAGGAATTTCCAAGAGTGAACCAATGGTGGCCATTGCATTTGTAGCCTTGTTTTTTATTCTTGGTACCTATGTCAATTGGATCTTTGTAAAATGTTGTTTTAATTGATTGACCAATTCTTTGTAGGGTAGCATCTTGTCATCCTTTGTTTGGTATTCATCAAGCACTTGTTTGATAATTAATTGTAAGTCTCCAAATAATTGTAGCTCTATTATTTTCTATTTTACTTCTATCTTGAGCCCTACAATTAGATTTTCATACTCTAAGATGTTATCGGTGCATTCAAATTTTAGATTGAATTCCTTGGGAATGTAGTTATCTTAAGGTGTAACCAAAAATATTCTTCCTCCTAATCCATGGGAGGTATAAGTATTGGAACTATAGATGGAGTAACTAAGAGGGGGGGTGAATCAGTTATCACAAAAATAATTCATAGATCCCTTAGATGTCTTTAATACTTATTTACTGTTGATACTTGGTAAACAATGCAGGAATACTGTAACTCGGTAGATTAACTAGTTACTAATCATCTAGCATCCATAGTTATTAATATGCATGAAAAAGTTAAATAAAATGAACACAAGAGACACCTGATTTAACATGGAAACCCAATATGGGAAAAACCACCAAGTAACTAGTCACCAATTTTTTACTCTTCTGAAGTGAACCCTATTAGGAGCCAACCTTGTTAAAGGTTAAAATACACACTATTAAGTGTGACCTTGTTAGAGGATTTAATCACCCCATTAGGAGTGACCTTGCTAGAGGTTTTTACAATAATTCAACTAAACTGTCACCTTGTTAGAGTATTTACAAAATGGTTGTTAAACCAACTCTTTTAAGAGATTTGAAATCACTTCTACAATGGTTAGAAAGCAATAATGAATTGAATTGAACAAGAGGCAACTAAATTTGCTGGCTACAGGTCTCTGTTCAGCATCATTAGATCCTCCTTGATCAAATATGGCTTTGTTTCTCCTCAATGATCTTTGATCATCCTTCAAATTTGCTTCCACAATAATCAGTCTTCATATCAAATTAATTCCACACTCTTCCACACACTTAGAATTCACAACTTGACCTCTTACTTATAACATTCAAATTATCAAGTTGGCCCATTTACATGTTACATTTACCAATAAACCATACATCAGTCGGCTATAGATATTACTCTAAACAAATAAACATTATTTCGTAAAACAATGAAATCCTTTACTGGCTGACCTTGCTCGGTAAATACTACTTCTAGAAATTTCTTGAGTTAACCTTCTTGACTCAGTTAACATTGAAATATTTATAAAATCCTTTGGCTACTAAGTTTACTTGGTAAGAACTAAATTCTTTCATGAGATCTCGGTAAGAACTACTTCTACCACATTCCTTTTGATGAATGAGTGAGCTCGGTAAGAACTGTTTCTACCACATTTCCTTTGATGACCGAGGGAGCTCAGTAGATTTTGTCATTTTTCCTCTCTAACCATCTAAGCTTAGTAAACATTGTCTATTGCCTTGCTGACCTTTTGAGCTTGGTAGACACTGTCCTTTTCCTTGTTGACCTTCTGAGCTTGATAGACACTATCCTTTGCCTTGCTGACCTTCTAAGCTCGGTAGAGACTATCCTTTGCCTTGCTGACCTTCTAAGCTTGGTAGACACTATCGTTTTCATTGCTGACCTTTTGAGCTTAGTAGGTAAACACTATCATTTTCCTTGCTAACCTGTTGAGCTCAGTAGACACTTTCTAATGATTGATATGACATCTGTGTGACATCAAAGACAACACATAATTTGAACAATTGTATCCAACAATCTCCCTCTTTGGCATTGATAAAAACACGTCATAGCTGTATGAAATTTGAATATAAATCTTTGACTGATAGAATACTTCACTTTTTTTTTCAAATACAGCAAACTCCCTCTTTCATAATAATCTCTCCCTCTTATACAAACTCTTATTTTTTTTGCAAATTTCAGAAAGATATGACAATATACTCTCCATCTTTGACAACACATGCCAAAAACAACTCAAAATAGCTTAATAGCATTATACCTGATGTATTGATTCATATGTAATGTCTTCAATTGTTTGCTACATCAACTAGTAGTTCTTCAATTCTGTTCCTATTGATGCATTAGTAGAACTGTATTTTAGTGAGCTTCAAATAGGGCGATGACCCCTAACTTACCTCTTAGATTATAAAAGAATGCATCCTTAGGTAAAGGCTTTGTGAATATGTCAGCAATTTGTTCCATTGTATGGACATATTCCAATCTTATTTCCTTTTCTTGTACCAATTCTCTAACAAATTGATACTTTATGACAATATGCTTGGGTTTTGAATGCATCACTGGATTCTTGGAGATGTTAATTGCACTTGTGTTATGACAAAATATAACAACATGTTCTTTGATTTCTTGCTTCATACCTTCCAATAATTGTTTAAACCACACAATGTTTGAGCAATTTACTACTACTGTAACATATTCAACCTCTGTTGTAGATTGAGATGTACAATTCTTCTTTTTGTGTGTCTAAGAAACCAACATTTTTCCAAGAAAGAAAGCTCCTCCACTTGTGCTCTTTCTATGATCAATATTTCTTGCCCAATCTGCATTAGTGAACAACTTTAAATCTAATTTTCCTCCAAGTTTATACCATAATCCATATTCTTTAGTTCCTTTTAAGTATCTCATGATCCTTCTTATTGCCATCATGTGATTTTCTTTTGGTTTTGCTGAGAATCTTGCTACAATTCCTACTGCAAGGGAAATCTCTAGTCTTGTGTGCACTACATATTGCAACTTTCCAATCATGGATCTATAGAATGTGTGGTCCACTTCCTTTGATTCATCATCCTTGGTCAATTTTAATCTAGTATACATAGGAGTCCTAACTAGTTTGTAGTCTTCCATACAAAGCCTTTTTAGTATCTCCTTGATGTATTCAGATTGAGTGATGTAGATTCCATTCTTATTTTGTTGAATTTGAAGACCAACAAAGAATTTGATTTCACCAAACATTGACATTTCAAATTCCTTGTTCATTTGTTCTAAAAATTCTTTGCAAAGATCATCATTTCCTGTGAGCAAAGTACCTTCTCCAAATATTTCTGCCAATTTTTTTTTATTATTTGGTCCTTCCTTTATGTACAAACTATTGTTTTCATTAGTTGTTTGAAAACCAATCTAAATAAGATAGTTATACAATCTTTCATACAATGCTCTAGGGGCTTGTTTCAGACCATATAATGTTTTATGCAATTTTTAGACCATGTCCTTCTTTTTTGGATCAACAAAACCTTTAGGCTATTCAATGTAAACCTCTTCATCCAATATGCCATTGAGAAATGCTAACTTAACATCCATCTAGTAAACTATGAATCCTTTGAATGTATCATACGCAAGTAAGGTTATAACACCTTCCAATCTTGCAAGAAGAGAAAAGGTTTCTCCTTAGTCTACACCTTCTTCTTGAGAGTATCCTTTGCATACTAGTCTAGCTTTTTTCCTTGATACCTTACCATTTTCATTTACTTTGTTTCTAAATAACCACTTTGTTCCAATCACATTTTTGTCTTTGGGTCTAGGTACAAGAGTCCATGTTTTGCTTTTCTCTATCTATTCTATCTCTGCGTTCATAGCTTCAATCCAAATTTCATTGTCTAATGCATCTTTGAAATTTCTAAGTTCAAAATCAGCAAGTAAAAAAGTGCCTTTCAAATTACTTCTTGTCATTGTTCCTTCTAATTTATCTCCAATGATCTGATCTGGTGCATGATGCCTTCTGGCATACTTGGCTAACATAGGCTCCTTGCCTTTTGAATGAATTACATTTTTATCCTTTTGTGTTTCAACTCTTGGTTCTAATTCTAGTTTCTTAGGCTTGGTAGATGCTAACTTAGTAGCTTCTATTTACAACTTGGGTTCTTGCAGCTCGGTAGGTACTGACTCAATTTGAACTTCTTGTGACTCGGTTAATGAAGACTCTAGATTTGAGAATTTCTAATTAATAGGTATATTTGGCATTGTATCAGGTTCAATGTAAATAAATCTTTTGTAGTCTTTAGGTTCCTTTTTGCTCTCTTCTTTTATTCTTTCTGCAAACTCATCAACTTTCACATGTGCACTTTCTATGACTTTGTGAGTAGATAAGTTCAAACATCTATATGCTTTGCTTCTGCAAGAGCATCCCAAAAATATTTCTTCATCACTTTTTACATCAAATTTATCTTTTATAGATTCTTTCAAAATGTAACATTTTTTTCAAAATACTTTTAGATAACTTGCATTGGGTTTGTTGTCATACCACAACTCATAGGGTGTTTTGAATGAGTCCTTTTTTAGTTGTATTGTGTTCAAGGTATGAATTGTAGTTCTTATAGCTTTCTTCCAGTATTTGATAGCAATTCCTTTCTCAATCATTAAAGTTGTTTCTCAATCCATGATAGATCTATTTCTTCTTTCTGCTATTCCATTCTGTTCTAGAGTTCTAGGTGCTAAAACATGTCTTTTGATTCCCCTTTCAATGCAAAAGTTTTTGAACTCATTTGAAATGAATTCACCACCTCTGTCAAATCTTAAGCACTTTAGTCTTTTTCCTATTTTCTTTTCTACTCTAGCCAAATAACATTTGAACTTTTCAAATGCTTCTAATTTCTCTCTGAGGTACATGACAATCATCATTCTTGAATAATCATCAACAAACAAAATAAATAATTTTTCACCCATATAAATTTCAATGCCAATAGGTCCACACAAATTAGTATGCACAATTTCTAGAACTTCTTCAGTCTGAAAGTTCTTTCTTTTAAAACTAGTCTTTCCCATTTTACTAAATTGACAATTCTTGCATAGACAAACCTCAGGTTTCTTTATGTTAGGAATACCTCTTACTTTCCTAAATTTACTGATCTTTATTAAGTTGTCAAAATTTAAATGACATAACCTCTTATGTCACAACCAACTTTCTTCAATTTTAGCAATGAAACATAGACATTCACCAAGTTCAAGATAAAATAAGTTACCCTTTGTTTGAGTGTCTGATTCAATCAGCTTTCCTTTGCCATCCAACAATCTTTCTTTTCCATGAATAAATTCTACTTTGAATCCATTATTGAGTAATTGTGCCACACTCAAAAAATATGCTTTAGTCCTTCTACCCAATATGCATTATCACATACAAGTTCCTTGGTTAGTGAGATTCTTCCTTTTTCCTCTTATACAACAAGGTTCATTATTACCAAATCTTACACTGCCACCATCATAGTCTTCAAAGTATTCAAAGTTAGTTTTATGACTAGTTATGTGATGAGAACAACCACTGTCTATGATCCATGTATCATTTATGCTCATATGAGAAATAACTGCCATTTTGTCATCATTATGAAACTCATCTTTCATAGCAATGTAGAAAATTTCATCTTCTTCTTCATCATCAGAATCATTAGAACCTTTAGCCATAAAACATGTTTTCTTACCTTTATCATTGAATGATTTCAAGTCTTTCTTGCCATTGTACTTGTGACCTTTCTTCTCATCTTTGTTCTACTTATTTGGGCACCTAGCTGCAATATGTCCAATTTCTTCACAAGAAAAGCAAATTAGAGGAACCTTACCTTTGTATTTTCCTTTTCCTCTTGAATATTTTCTTGCTAGTAGAGCTCCAACCACTTTAAGATCATTGTCTAAACTTTTGTAAGGCCCACACTAGTACCCTATTCTAGATCCTGATGAAATAATGATGGTTAGGAGTTAATTGGGCTATGATTTACATTTTGTTTTTATTAAAAATCATGATTTAAGGGATCCTATAGGAGACTAATGAAGATTTTGATACTATATCCCGTAACATTAGGTCAATAAGATAAGACCACATGGAAATGAGATTTAAAATGTTCAAGACAAGAACTTGACCATGAGACTCTACAGATGATCTACTAGGTAGTTAGGAAAGATAAAATAACATTCATCATCCTAAGAACAACTATGAGCATACGTTATTATGATAATCAAGTATATGGATATGTTTGAAATTGGTTCTTAATTATTATGAAATAATGATTGAAACATTCTGACAATCTGTGGAGTTGAACCTAGAAAATCATGCAAACCCCTCATAATGTGATAAAGGGATATTGCTAGGAACATCACTATGTTTAACTCGACCTAAAGTTACTAGTTAACCAGTCTGCACATTTGTGATTTTCACTTAGGACATATACGTTAAGATCCATTTTATATTGTTTTTATGATTCACTAAAGATGACTTAGAGTTTCATTGTTATGTGAGAAAGAGTTGTGATGATACTCTGATTTAAAATGATTTATAGTAAGAAGGATTATTGTTGATACACACATTCAATATTTCAATGTTTTAAATAGTTTTTGAGAGTGATAATGAAATGTTTTGAATATGCACTTAGATGAAAGTTAAATGGAATATGATATGGAAATGTTTTACTGATAGTACTTAGAACATAAATGATTGGATGATAATTAATTGTAAATGTTAATGAGAAGTATGAGTTATTGGATCAATTTTGTTCACGTTTGTATGTATCCTATATTATTTTATTGGGTTACTGATGTTTAAGTTGAGTGTGTAGAAAAGTTGAACCATGGAAACTTAACGGGGAAACAAGGTATAGACACATGTTTAATGACTCTGCCAAGGTGAATCTTTGTAAGATTCATAAACCTCATTGTGATGTGGTTTTTTGTGAACAAGTGATATATGTGTGTGTCACCTGACACTTGTACTTGTTATGGGAAATGACATGTTATTCATCAATGGATCATGTGGACACCTTGCTCTGTGTTATATACCTTGACTAAGGAATTTGATTTTTGTCTTAGTTAGTTGAGGACAAGGTTGTCACCCTTTAAAAAAAAATGGAAATTTGAATTATCTAGCTTTAGGAGGGCCATAGAGTAACTTTAAGGCCAATTGTGAGTAAAATTAACCTTACCCATGTTAGTACTATAGGGTAGGGGGTTATTAATGACTTCTATGGTGTCTAGTAGACTTAGGAGATGCCATGAAAATGACATTCTTCATTGAATCCGAAAATACTAGGGTTATAAATAGAGGCAAGGCTAACATTGAAACTCACTTGGCCAACTCTCTACTTTTAGAGGCTAATAGGGTTGAAGAAAGAGGAGGGATCTCTACTGCAAGTATTCATTGCCCTGCTTGGATGAAGGTTGGTAACATGATCCATGAAGTCTCTTCATTTTTGCATGTAGGTTAGAAATGGTGTTTTCATTGCATGATGGGATTGTGGTGTATTTGGGAATAAATCTTGTTGTATGTTGCATGTGGGTAGTGTTGTGGGAGTCTTTCTTGAATTTTTTGTTTCATGTTATGTGTCTTGTGAATTTGGGTGTGAGGCATCACTCACCCTTGGGAGGGAAGAGATGCTTGGGGTGAAGGGGTTAGTTGGGCTCACACATGGAGTTGAGGAGTTCTCCCTTGTGTGGAGATGGTTGAATATGTTTTTATGGCATGTAAACTATCTTTCTCACTTGTATCTTGGGAAGTATAAGGTGTTATGAAGAAGGGAAGATTTTGATTGCCCCAAAAGGGCATTTGATATTGCAAAGATGAAAAATTGTGAGCTAAGCAATCCTCCTCATGATGAGAGCCCACCTTCACCTGTTTCTTGATTCATTTGTTGAATCTTTGTGGATAACCTTGGATGAGATGTGTTGTGATGTCTTGTTTTAAATCCGGTTTTATTGTGGTGTATTTGCATGGCATGGGAATGTGAAGAATGCAATTGTTTATGTCTTGTTTCCCCAAGCTCAATGGGTGGTCTCCTTGAGGCCTAGGTTGGGAGGTGAGCCTCCATGGTTTCCTATTTGTTTCTTTGTGCAAGTATTCATTTGGAGAACATTGAAAGCTTGATATCATGGAGTCTTTTCTTGTATTGGAGGAGATCCATTATTATTGTATTGAGATGGAGAGATAAATCTCCACTTGTTATGTGGGAAAATTGCATTGTAAAGTGTGGTGTTGTCTCCATTAATATGGGCCATAGAGAGAGATGTTGCTAATCCATGTAAATGTATGGTATCTCCAATGAGTTTGAAATGATTTAGTTCATGGTTGGTTGTGTTGAAAGTAAATTTGCAAGAACATGTAGGAAAGAATTATGTCAATATATCCAGACTTAAATTTGAAACATGATAGAGGAAAGAACTTTGTGTGTTTTGATACTCCCTTCAAGATGAATAGAACATTATCATTCTGATCTTCTTATTTTCTCAATTGCCATAAGGTTAGCTTAGTTACTATGTTATTTAATTATGTGCTCAATCAGTTATAATAGATAGCGGAATGAATATGTAGATGATTATACTATGTAATATGGGTATCATTGAAATGCATAGTATTTGAGGTTCATGGAAATTATTAACCAAAAATTCATAACAGACTTACATAGATTTTGATGAAATTGCAATAGTTGATTTTGTTGAGCATGATGCATAATACGATGATAAGTTAATATCATTAAGAATTTAAACAACAATCCTAAAAGACTGCATAGTAAGACTTAAATCAATAAGTAAGTTTTAAAAATTCATATAAAAGAGTCCTGTAGAAGCACATATATCATTCTGGAAATTATATGACAAACACAAAATATAGTTCATACTACTAGAGAGTAATATTTTATTGGATAAGAACCTACCTAGGACTCTAAAAGAATAAGACATTCCTAGCTAGAAATAGAATAAATAAATAAAAACAAACAATGAACTATATGACATAAGTGTTTAATCACTATCCATAAAGAAACAACTAAAAAAAATACATATATCTACTATAGTGTTAGAATAAATTTCGTTATTGACTCTTGGGATAGCTCTTTGAATTCTAAGGCGCCATCTTTATGACCATAAACTAAGTCAAAAAAAGAACAAAGTATAATATGAATATGCAATGCAAGTGCAATCATTCCTAGGCATCATCTCCTAGGGGCATGGAAGAAGAGTACCTTGGTCTTAAATGATGGTGACCTCGTCTAATCACTCTATGCCTTCCTTTTCAGTGACATCTTCTTGGAGTTTAGGAAAGGCCAAAAGGATTTTATGAGTGGAGGGTACCTTGGAGAGTGCACAGCCTCTCCCATTCCTTCCCCACCTACCACCACTCAAAACTAGGTATGCATGTGGCAAGCTAGCAAGGTGGAAAATTGGATGCACTTTAATGTGTTAAGTTTTCAACAAAAAAACAAGTGCTAATTTCAAGTTCACCCAAAAGCATGTGTTTGGAAAAAAAGGTAGGCTGAAATTGCATGAGGATGTGTGACAAGACTGCCTATAGAAACATAATGATGAAAGACAAGACCCCTAGCTTAGGTGTTTAGTAGTAAGTGACAACAAAATAGGAATAATAATAAGGTGATTTTAATTTTAAAAGAAATTGGTTATGTATGCATAGGTGGGTTTGGAGCTTAGTTTAATATTATTTTGATTTAAATGTGATACATAAATTAGCAAAGTTATGTTTGTAATGAATATTGATATATATAAATGGGTGATAGTTATCCAAGCATTTAAATGGTCATATTAATATGTTATGGGATTTAAGAAACGTGATGATAGGTATGTGGGGATAATGGGTAGCTAAATAGATATATATTGGATTATTTATAAGTATAGTTTAGTATTTATATCATATTATATTATTTAGATATATATATATATATAGTTTATACTATATTATATTGTTTAGATGTACAATATAATATTTAGTGGTTATTTTGATCGAGAGTAGAATAGATAAGATAAACAAGTAGGGCAAACAATTTTGAATATGATGATAAATAATTTCTTGGCCATTGTCATTGTACTTAACCATAATTAATGATGTTTGGATGTCAATATAAGGAGGTATGGGATTAGATGATAATCTGATCAGGTTAATATATGCATGATAATGCCAAATATAGTAGCTTGATTTAACATTAAATAATCACAATATTAGAATTTTCATGGAAGATGTAAACTAAGAAGAGGAGATATAGGTGCCTGTAAGTTATAACTATAATAATAGTTATCTCATAATAGTATGTATAATAATAATTAATGTAATGATAACCCGAATACTGATGAAGGAAAATTGATTAATGATTCATCCTCTCATTGCAATTCTCAGGGCTATTGTCATTGTATTTACTTAAGTTAAATCACACCGGCACATTAGAGTGTCATGGTGTCTATATAGAAGAATAATGGCTCATAACCTAAATCCTTGAGTGGAGCCATCTTGATTTGTTGTGATCTTAAATGACTCCAATTTTAAATATGGATAATGTATCCTTTAATCTAATTGACAAATCTCATTAGGTAATTTTTGGATCTTCATGATAAACTATAAGATTAGAGTGCTACTCACACATCAAAATTATATAGAGTAACAATCAAGTATAAATGCAACCGGATAGCACTATAATACCTCTTCACGGTGCACCCCAAATCATTCAGCTAATTAAGAAATGTTAATGTATCTTATGAGAAAAAAAAAAAGTGGTTGTGTTCTTCCGTTAAAATTTATGGCATGACAACTTTTTTCTAATTCTTCATCACTGTCTAATTGTGGATCCTTTATCTTTTTCCATTTTTCTTTGAGTGAAAGCTTGGCTTCAAATGCTGATTCAATGTTCTTAGTAGCTGGAACATAATTGTCATAGTTGTCTAGCTCAAATGCAGTCAATCTTCTAACTATGGCCTTTAAATTTATTTTATGATTTGCCTCACATCTTCTTTCTTGAATTGTAGAGACTCTAATTGCATAAATGAGAAGTAGAGTTCTAAGAACTTTACTTCTAACTATCTCCTCATTGATGTCTCCTCCAGATGCTTTGATTGCACTAACACATGCTTTAACTCTTTCAACATACTTTGCAATGTTTTCATCCTCTCTCATCTCATTTGATCAAATTATCCTCTCAAATTTTCTACTTTGGCTCTTCTTACATTATCATCTCCTCCATAGATCTCTTTTAGCTTGTTCCACATGTCAAAAGAATTTTTACAATCCTTGATGTCATCAAATTCTTCATATCTATCATCATGTTGTTGTGAGTCTTCTTTTCAGAAATATCATTGACAAATAATGTACCAAAAGGTTCTTCATATTTTTCATAAAGGTACTTCAGCCCTATATCACCAATAGAAGTCAGATGAAGCCTCATCAATCCTTGCCAGGCTGAGAAGTTTTCCCTATTAAGTCTTGGAATTTCCCTTTTGTAAGAAATCCTGATATTTAGCTTAGATCCTTGAAATCTTTTCCTATAAGCACCAAAATCTCTGATACCAATTGTTGGAATTATAGATGGAGTAACAGAGAGAGAGGGGGGGGGGTGGGGGGGGGGGGGGGGGGGTGAATTAGTTATCACAAAAACAATTCATAGATCTCTTAGATGTCTTTAATACTTATTTACTATTGATAGTCAGTAAACAATGCAAGAATACTATAACTCAATATATTAACTAGTTACTGAACATCTAGCATTCATAGTTATTAATATGCATACAAAAGTTAAATAAAATGAACACAAGAGACACCAAATTTAATGTGGAAACTCAATATGGGAAAAACCACCAAGTAACTAGTCACCAATTTTTTACTCTTTTGAAGTGAGCCCTATTAGGTGTCAACCTTGTTAAAGGTTACTATACACACTATTAGCTGTGACCCTGTTAGAGGATTTAATTACCCTGTTAGGAGTGGCATTGTTAGAGGTCTTTAGAACAATTCAACTGAATTGTCAGCTTGTTCGAGGATTTACAAAATGGTTGTTAAATCAACTCTATTAAGAGATTTGAAATCACTACTACAATAGTTAGAAAGCAACAATGAATTGACTTGAATAAGGTACAACTGAATTTGCTAGCTATAGGTCTCTGTTTAGCATCATTAGATCCTCCTTGATCAAATATGGCTCTGCTACTTCTCAATTATCTCTGATCATCCTTCAAATTCATTTCCATAATAATGAGTCTTCATATCACATTAATTCCACTCTTCCACACACTTAAAATTTGCAACTTGACCTCTTACTTATACCATTTAGATTGTCAAGTTGGCCTATTTACATGTTACATTTACCAATAAACCATACATCAGTCAACTATAGATATTACTCTAAACAAATAAACATTATTTCATAAAACAATGAAATCCTTTTACTAGCCAACCCTGCTTAGTAAATACTACTTCCAAAAATTGCTTGAGGTAACCTTCTTGACTCGATTAATATTGCAATATTTGTAAAATCCTTTGGCTACTGAGTTTACTTAGTAAGAACTAAATTCCTTCATGAGATCTCGGTAAGAATTGCTTCTGCCACATTCACTTTGATGACTAAGTGAGCTCGGTAAGAACTATTTCTGCCACATTTCCTTTGATGACCAAGTGAGCTTGGTAGATTTTTTCCTTTTGCCTCGCTAATCATTTGAGCTTAGAAAACACTATCTTTTGCCTTGCTAAACTTCTAAGCTTGGTAGAAACTATCCTTTGCCTTGCTGAACTTTTGAGCTTGGTAGACACTATCATTTGCCTTGCTGACCTTCTAAGCTCGGTGGACACTTTCCTTTGCCTTGCTGACCTTTTGAGCTTGGTAGACACTATCTGATGACTGATATGACATTTATGTGACATCAAAGACAATACACAATTTTAACAATTGTATACAACAATAGGATCCATCAAAGCATATCTTCCATGATAGTCTTTCCTCTATCATGTAGAAATGTCCATCTAGAAACTCCATAACTAGAGGATAAGTATTAACTAATGGTGCCTCAGCCAAGTGACCTTCTATAGATTGTCCCTTGATTCCATTTCTATTGATATATTGGATGTAAAATTCATTAAGGAGAATTACCCATTTTCCTAGGTATTTTGTGAGTGTCGTGCATGATAACATGTATTTCAAAGGATCAATCTTAGAGATAAGTTGCATAGTATGACTCAACATGTAATGGCAAAGCTTGTGAGTGGCAAGAACCATAGCCAATTTTCTATAGGAGTGTAATTAAGTTCATAGCCAACTAGAGTATGACTAATATAGTAGATAGATATTTATTTCCCTTTTTCATCAACTTATGCTTGAAGGGCACCTAACACTTTTGGAGTAGCTATTATGTATAGTATCAATGGTTGTTTGAAAATAGGTAGAACTATGATCGGTGGATTGGCTACATATTTTTTTATGTTTCCAAAGTTGTGTTGACATATAGGGTACCATTTGAAATTCTTGTCTTTCTTAAGTAGATATGTGCATGAATGAAATTTATTTGCTAGTTGTGAGATGAACTATATTACTAATTAAAATTTACCCTAGAGGGAGTGCAACTATCACAATACCTTCGAAGGAGGCATGTCCATGATGGATTTTCCCTTCTAGGGGTCAATCTCAATGCCATATTATGATACAATAAATCCTAGGAGCTTCCCATATGTAACATCAAAAATATTTTTCTTCGGTTGAGCATGAGGCAATACTTTACTATCCAATGAAACACTTCTTCAAAGTGAGAAAAGTGATCCATGGCATCAAAATATTTGACCAAGATGTCATCTACATAATCTTCAAGGGTTTTGTCAATGAGGTAATGCAAGATGACGATCATATCTCTTTGACAAATTGCTCTTGTATTATTTAAGCCAAAAGGCATCATGTTGTAGCAAAAACTTCCCCAAGGGGTGGTGACTATTTCGTTATGTTCATCCTCTTCTATTCATATTTGATTATACCTAGAGAATCTCTCCATCAGAGATAAAATTTCATGGCTAGCTATAAGATCCATAACCAAGTCCATATTTGGCAAAGGGAAACCATATTTGAGAAAAGCCTTATTGAGGTCCCTCAGATCTGTACAAGTCTTGATATCACCAATGGGGTTTGTGACCAGTACCATGTTATAAATTCACTATGAGTAGTCAATTGGATAGATGACCTTCACTTCCAACATCTTTTCTAATTCTTATTTTACTAGCAAGGGAACCTTGGGATGCATTTTTTTGAATTTCTTCTTTGCTGGCTTGACTTTTGGATCTAGTACCAGATGATCTACAACCTAATTAGGATATAGTCTAGTCATGTCCTGGTATGACTATGCAAATAGACCAATGTTTTCATGGAGTACCTCATAGAAAAGTTCCTCTTGAGCTGGCAAAAAAGATTATGTGATATATGTGATTATGGGTGTCTCTATTAGACTAATATTGATTGGTATTTTCTCTTCAATCAAGATAGATGATACTTAGGGCATGTGCTCTTGTGGGGGGAGGAATAAATCTCCATCTTTAGTCACCTCAGAGAGGTTTTGACTATGAGATGCATCCTTTATTTATCTTTTACTTTTTATTGATCCAATGGTCCTCTAAAAGAGTTTTCACCATTAGATACCTTTATTGTTCCATTTATTTTTTATTTCTTTTTTTCCTCATCATTTTTGTGACTAGAGATTTCTTCCTCTCTGAAGTAACCATTTGGGTTCAATTTTTAGACATAAGTTTATGGTGTCTTTGGTTTCTTGTGTGGTATCGCAGCCCCCATGAATCTTAGGAGTGCTTCCTAGGTAGGAAACTAATCAAGGTGGAGTATACTTGGTTGGGCCTAGTAATTGAGTTCATGATGAGTGAGGGGGAGGTCTATGAGCTTGATGGATAATTCATGAAGAACATAGTCTCCAAGAGAGATGTTAGTATCATGGATATCATCATAGGCTATCTTTTTAACTTCCTTAGGGATGTATTCAACCTCTATGAGTCTACATTGGATGTTTAAGAAGGCATGAACATCTTTACTCATGCCCCAGTTGTTGGGGATCCAAATTCTAGGCCTTTCTTCTTCTCTTCCCTACATGCCTCTATAGGTTTCTTAATGCCTAAATCCTCTTTTCCTAAGCTAACTTCTTGATAATCCCATTATTTTGTAGTAAATCAATTTAGGTGAGAATATCTTTGTTTGAAGTAGTTGAGGATATTCTTGTAGAGGTGGATCCTTGTATAGCCATTTACTAATGTTAGGAGTCATTTCTTCCCCATTAAGGATCCCATTTGCAACAAATGTGGTGGGATCAAGTCATTTGAGCTGAGGAGTTATGTGTATCTATGATCCTTGATAGGTTGGGCACCCCTGAGTGTGTGGGTCAAGAAGCTAGGTGCCAAAATAAAATGCATCCAAGAGACTATATTCACCACAAACTTGGTATTTCATCTTAATGGTGGACAATGTGGAGGCTAAGATGGTGTTGGGGCAATTATAGGTACCAAAAGAGATAGTGATGTTGGTGTCAATTGTAATTCCTAGAAAATGATTATTATATGATGCTTCTACCATATTTCAATATGCAAAGGGTTTTGGATCAGCATGGATGGTTATCCCAATGCCATGACACAAAAATTTGAAATACAAATTATAAGTGGATTGAGAAACTTTCATGGCATGAATCCATGGTCTGTCAAGTGTTGGAAACTTACAATTGCAATAATTGTTGTTTTGTCATTGATGTCAAATCTATGGATAAGACACATTGCCTACTAATCTAAATGTCATATCTATTTGATTAATGAAGAGGATTTGAGAAATTTCTTGACAATTAGCTAATGGAGATATGTAATTGTTTTCATTTATGGCAACACATATGTACATGCTTACAAGAAACCTTGGAAATAAAGATACTTAGCTTTTGGTACTAAAAAAATGTCTAAGTATGAATTTTTTATACAACAATGTATTGTTTTGTTTGTAAATTGTTGTTGATGTCATATTATGACTAAAAAAGTTAGACAGAGATAGTAAACATGCTGATGATGATGTGTATATCCTTGGAAGTCACTACAGACTATACTGAAAATATATATTTGGGTTTTAGTAGTGAAAAGGACAACAAAATTAAAGGAATTATTTTGTTTTACAAAATAATTACTTTTCCAATTAGGGCAACCATCCTAGATGTTTACTCTAAGGTGGAAAAGTGTGTTATGGTCTTAGCTAACATAGCAAAAATTTGTGTAAAGGCATGATATTTATGCAAAGGACATTTTGTGAATTCAAGCGTGTTATCTTGGAGAAATTATGTTGAGCAATTATATGCAAACATTTGTGAAAGTGATATATATGAAGTTTTGTAAAGCTATGTTGTGACCAAAGATCAAGCTAAAGATCAAAGATAAAATGAGAAAGAAGTTACAATACCTATATTCCAAAAGTTTAGTTACTTGTTTGGGCAGCGAGCCCTTCTTGTAATTGGAAATCCATGTTTGGGTAGTGAGCTCATCTTGTATCTACTATGCCACAACTCCTAACAGGGATTCAAAGTCTCCTAATATGTACTCTTTATACTTAATTTTCTCATTGACTCCTAATATGGTTCATCCTCTAACAAGGACCTTATATATCAGTATATTATCTAGTGGATGTCATCCCATCTTAGGTTTTCCCTTGGCTAGGGTTTCTCTAGTTAACAAAATATGGTGTTATGAGTTGTCTTTGTGCATGGTTATTATTATTGTTTAGCATTACTTTACCACTTTGTTGTCTATGGTTTAAAGTAATAAATAATATCTAGTCGGTGACTATAGTTTGTAGATTACTAATTCACCCTCCCCTCTCACTAATCCCTATTTCTAACAATCTATACTAGAGCACAATTACTTAGACGAGATTTAACAACTTGAGTAAGATCCCTATGGATATGGAACAATTAATGAAGAACCTTTAAGAGAAAATTGAACAAATTAATCTCCTTACTAAAGAAAGAGATAAGATTAAACACAAATATTAGGACTCCAAAGTATACATTGGACAATTGAAGGAAAATATTGAACATCTCAAATCCATTCCTAAATCTATTGAATCAAAAACTAGTGATGATGATTATTCGAATCTGAAAATAGTGTGTGAGATCTTGAAGCATGAATTAAAGGTTACAAATCTAAAGTTAACTTTGAGGAGTGATACTAGAAGACATCTAAATTTGAAACATTGAAAGAAGATCATAAAGAACTTCAAAAATACAATAGTATTGTAAAAGGAGAACTAACTCAGTGCAAGAAACAACTTGAGAAACTTTATTCTAGTAGAGAAAATCTTGATAATTCAATGTCAATGCAGAGAACTACTTATGATAAGAATAGTCTTGGTTATCTAATTAACATGTCTACAAAGAAACCTGAGATTAGATAAGATCTAAAAGAAAAAGATAAATTAGACAATAAGATTTAATCTAGTCAATCTTTTGATAAACATAAGGAATACAAGGAAGTTGAAATATTGGATGAACCAAAGGAAGTGAAATCTCCTAAGGAAACTAGGTATGAATTTAAATGTAAGTGTTTTTCAAGTAATGAAATAGGTCATATGAAAAGAGATTGTAAAAATAAGTCATTTAATTATGTTAAGGACTTTTATTGTCATACTTTTCATGGTATGGGTCATAAAGAAATTATTTTTAGGGAACCTAAATATGATTATGATAGAAGAAATAGTAGAATGTCTAGAAATACTAACCCTATAGATAGAAGAAGATCCAATGAAAGGACATTGAGAGAAGGAAGACAATATGAGGAAATAAGGAAGATTGTGTGTTATAAGTGTAACAACTTTGGACACATAGCTTAGAATTGTCATGCACCTTATCAGAAGAATTCTAGAAGTAGAACACATGTATGTCAGTTATGCAACAACTTTGAACATACAACAAAGTATTGTAGAATGGATAGAAGTTTCCAAGATAGAAGGAAAAATGGAAGAAACTTTTCAAATAAAAGGAATGATGGAAGAAATGTTAGAAATGATAGAAGGAACCATGAAAGGAACTTTGGAGATAACAAAGATAATGAGGAACAAAGAAATGTAGTTAGTGAATTTTGAGAAGAACTAAATGAATGAATTCAGTTATCAAGTTTGATTCAATTAAGTTGAATAAGGCTTGTTTATAGCACCAAAATCTGAAACTTCATTTAGAGATTGAACTAGAGGTATCAAAGTTGGCAAAAGGTGTATTGAGATAAGTTTAGATGGTACCTAAGCTCACTTCTAATTTGGAGCTTATCTAAACAAGTTATTAAGGAATTAAGAGCTACTAGTATTATAGAAAAAAATAATTTTGTAACAAGAGATGAAAATTATATTTTTGCGAAGAATTTTATGAAATGAAGTCTTTAGGAGCATTTTCGTGATTAGAGGAATCTATATAGTAAACCTCAGATGACATCTAAAGATTAGATAAATGATCTTGACCAATTATTTGATTTCAAAATGTGATTGCAAACTTTTTCATGTTTGTAAAGTACACAATTAATGCATGTTTTATTTGATGGAATGAATGGAGTAAAAAATTAATTTTCACTTCATTGCAATCACATTAGAAGAAAAGATCATTCAAAAGTGACTTGTCAAGGAAACTTCAAAGAAAACCCTTTTTCTAAAATAGGTATTGGATAAATTTTCCACAAAGTTTATTCAATAAAAGTTAATATTTAATAGAATCATAGATATGTTAGTAGTTCACAATGTTGAGAATGAGGAGAAACCAAAATTGAAGATTGTTCCCATAAAACCCATAGAAGGAAACCTTAACTTAGCATTGTCCATTACTCTAAAGAATTTAGTGTATTTGGAAGATGTAGGAAGTTATCTTGTTGGTAAGTTTGAATCTATTGGAAGTGAGTATATGAACAAGCATATGCAATTAGTTTTCAATCACAATATGACTATGAAGCCCAAATCTAAACATTTGAAGGAACTAAACCTATTCAAATATCATTTCTATGATGAATTGGACATAGATGAGTGGACACAAATTATACTAAGTAAAATACATGATGGGAAACTATGGATGGAAGATAGTGTAGTTGATATCTTAGCTGACCTTATTAATGATATTATTGATCTTTGTAAACAAGGAAATGTACCTATATGTGAGAAAATGGTTAAGAAGAAAGTTGAGAGCTACACCAAAGAAGTATATAATGGAAAGGCCATGGTTACCATCACCATTAAGCAAGATGATGTAAGATTTCTAGGTAGAATCATTGCCTACTCTATATGTACAAGCTAAAATGATTAATTATCAGATGGATTCATCTATGCAACATATAAGATATGCATTGAGAAGAAACAAGTAAATCTTAGTGAAATTATATGAATGGAACATCCTATGAACCTAGAAAAGATCAAGAGGACAAGGAATAGTGTTTGAGAGATCAGTCACTAATTAATCACATATTCTTTTATTTTCTTAAAAGATTTCCATATTTATTAGTCACAAAGATTATGAGTAGTGAGAAGTGTTTAATGGAGAAGATCATAGAAGTGTGTAGAATACATCTAGCAAATAAGATATTGGATAGTAGAAATTTGATTATGAAAATATGTTAGAATGGAATGAGGCAAAGATTTAGATTTGCACTTGCAATTGTAGATAGATTTAAGGAAGATATTTGTATTATGGTTGATATAGATTTTACTAATATTCCAGTAGTAGAACCTTACAAAACATTTCTTGATCCCCTCGGTTATGAATTGAATGATGAAACAATAGTTGGATATATTGATTTACTATTCAGATTAGAGAAGGACAAAGAAAAATATCAATTTGGAACTTATGATGAGATTACCCAATCATCTTATCAAGAATACTTAGAGAAGGAATCTCACAATAAGATAGAAACTATAATGAAGAAAGATTTATCAGAGGTTAGTATGACTTAGACTGAGTCATAGGAGTTAGCAAAACCATGAAGAAATGTATATTGAATTGAAATGTTTGTTAATGTCTATTACAAAGACATCTTTGGAATAAAGCATTCCCTATGTAGAAATTTTAGATTTTCAAACAAGTGAATTGAAGAGAAAATTTGAGATGTTAGTGGAAGTTGTGACCACATAGACTAAAAGGGTCAAACAACAAGCCACTGGACTAGGAAAGAGGCAAAAGGCATTGTTGAAAACTATTGATTCTAACAATGAAGAAGAATGAGAACAAGTAGCCAAATAGATAGAGAAGGTAACAACTTCAAATTAGTTAGCCGGGAAAGCTCAACAACCCATGAAGCTAAAGATAGAGAAGATAAACTCAGCTATTGCTAATGAAGGAAACTTTGTTTAGATGAAAATTTTCTATTATTTGTATAACAACTTTGAGAAAGATAAAATTGATACCTCTACTATGAGATACATTATAGCCAACAATATAAAACTTAAGGAAATTGAAGGCATGCTAAACCCAAATGTCTATGATAGACTTATACAAAAGAATGTACGAGCTAGAGATGAGGACTCAAAACTTTGGTAGTCTATGTTAAGAATAATATATGAGACTAAAGACAAAGAAGAAGTCAAGATATTGAAAAATATTGCACCTTACATGAGAAATAAAGTAAGACCATTTCTATTTATGGTGGGTGAAAAAGATAAGACAAGAAGTGAAACTACAACAACCATAAGTCAAATGATGACAAAGTCTAATGTTGTGATGTGGAGCCTAATCAAAATTAGAGGTTTATTTGGCATGGTTTTCCTCTAAATTATTTCTATGGAGGTTTAGGGGCAAAACCCCCAAGATGGGGTCAAGGGGTAGAGCCCCTATGGGGTCCTAGGCCAGCACCCCAGGTGTGCTCCCTGTCAGCACACTTTTACCTGGTCATATGAAGTTGACTAAGGATATGTGTCAAAGACACAACATAAGGAGGATAAGCTATTCAAGGTACCTTATGCTTCAACTACATAAATCTTGATGTATGATATGGTATGTACTAGGCCAAATATTGCACATGTAGTGGGAGTTGTTAGCAGGTATATGAGTCATCGAGGGCTTAAGCATTCACATGCAATTAAATGGATTCTTAGATATTTGAGAGGAACATCCAGTAAGTTTTTACACTTTGGGAGCTCTACTACTAATTTGCATAGCTATGTTGACTCAAATTTGGTAGGGCATATTGGTATCAAGAAAAGTACTATAGGTTATGTATTTATTATTGGTGGGCCAATAGTGAGCTAGGTTTCTAGGTTACAACATGTTAATGATTTATCCACTATAGAGGAAAAGTATGTTGCTACTATAGAGGTAGCCAAGGAGATGATATCGCTTCAATTCTTCTTGGAAGAATTTGGACACCCTTAGAAGGATAATTATTTATTTACAGATACTCATAGTGCCATTCATCTTGCAGAGAATTTAGCTTTGCATTCAAAGACAAAACACATATAGTTGTAGTACCATTTCATTTAGTTAGTTGTGGCTGATGGACAGTTAAAGCTAGAGAAGACACATACAAATGATAATACAACAAATATTTTTACAAAGGTTGTGATAAGGGAGAAGTTAAATTCATTTTCATCTTTGGTTGGTGTTTTAGACTAAACAACAATAAAAGAACAATAGATTTTGGGTGGTTTGATATTCTAGTGGGTGTTATAGGCTTAGAAGTGCTATGACTAGTCTCCAAGTGGGAGATTATTATTGTGGAGCCTAATCAGACTCAAAGGTTTATTTAGTGCAGTTCCCTCTAGATTATTTCTATGGGGGTTTGGGGATAGTGCCCCCAAAAGGGGGTCAAAGGGGAACTCCCCTATAGGGTATTGGGGCAGTGTCCTAGGTGTGCTCCTTATCATAGTATAGGGTGGGGTTGAGAGGCAATGCCCCCATGGGGGTTTTCAGGGGTAGTGCCGTCAAACCCAAAAATGACCTTTTATTGTAAAAGGCATTGGGTACTATTTTTCTATTATTCTAGCTCTAATTTTTTAAGAGGTAAAAGATTGTATAAAAAGGCTTAGGGTTAGGGATTTTGAATGTGTGATGTGAAAAGTGGTTCTTGCATTAGTATTGAGCTATAAGGGATTACAAATTGTAATCAGGTTGTAATCACTAAATAATAATAATAATGGACTTGTTGTTGGTGGATGTAGTCGAAGGATTGGGTGAACCACATTAAATCATGGTGTCTTGTGTTCTCTTCTATGTGATCTACTATTTTTTGGTATTGGTTATATTTGCATATAACTATTATTTCTATCTAAGGTTAATTGTAACATCTAAGGCAACATCTTCACCAACACCCAAAACCTCAGATGTACTAGTGAGTGATCACACAATGTAGATAGATTAGGCCAATATTACCATTAACATTAATGATACAAATCCATTTGAAGGTTTTGAACAAAATGAACCTCACACCAAAGACAATGAAGATAAACTAAGACAAATTAAAGAGAAGAAGAGGTTACTTGAAGAATAAGAAAAGAAAATAGAAGAGGCCAAGCAAAAATTTCTTAAGGATGAGATGAAAAGGAAAGTAGAGGAAGGAAAAAAAAGACTAGCTAAAGAAGAAATGAAAAAGAAAATAGAAAAAGATGAGAAGAAGAGATTAGAAGAAGAAGAAAAGAAGAAAAATGAAAGATAGAAAAATGAAAATGAAAGAGGAAAAAGAAAGAAGAGTCAAAGAGGCAAATGAGAAGAAGCAAATGGAGGATGACACTAAACCTTATATTTCATATACTTTTCTACCACTTGCTAGCCTAGCAACTAATGATGATGATCAAACTAACTTGATCTCATCTTTATCAAAGCTTATTCAGAAGAACAAGATTGTGAAGAACCTACAAAGAAACTTGATGGAGGTTACTAATAGACTACATAGTACTCTAGTAGTACATCAAAGAGAGGTAGATCCAAAATAGGGGGCATAGGTAGTGCTAAAATCATTTGATGAAGAATTCACTAATTTGTTGATTGTTCTAGAAAGAAAGAAACAAATCTCACATGATGTTAACTTATTTAGCACGTTTTGTCAAAATATTAAGAATTATTTGATAAGTCTTGATACTTGTATCAAGGAACATTAGAAGTGTTAATAAGATGTTAAGATAATATACATTAGGTGTACTCTATCTCACAAGCTAACTAAGGATATTGATAGTCTGATTGAAGAAAATATGAGTGAGCTACAAGATCTATCTAGCCAGAAACAACATCCAACTAGTAAGATTTATGATTTTGAAGGACAAGTGGCAAGTATTTAGAATGATATCAGGAAATTGGAACTTTGGAAGGAAAATTTTTTGAAGAGAGTATCATATTTTAGAGATTCTATTTCTCTAATATAAAAAATTTATGATAAACAGTTGGAGTATTGTGTCAAGGACAAGGACTCTTATTGTAACTTCTTATACTCTCACTTGAATGTAGTTGAGATTGCATCATATGCCTTATGTGAAATTCTAACCTTAGCTAAATCGACCAAAGATACATGGACAAAAGGTATGGACAATCTAAGAGAAAATTTCGATGATTTCATAAAGACACTATCATTTTAAGGCAGATGTTTATACATAGTTTGATAGCAGTTGGACAATTTTTGGACAGTTTTTGACATCTTAAACTTTGTCATTTGATGTAAAAGGGGTACAAGATACAATAGAAAATTGTAAGTAAATTAGGTAAAGATGAGAAAATAGTATAAAGTTTTATTCTAAGGGGGAGCATATGTAAGATGGATAAATTGTAATAAATGTAATGTGTTATTTATTTTAAGTTTTTGATACTTTAGCCAATTTTCCCTATTTTGTTGCAATCAATACAAAAGGGGGAGATTGTTCAGAATTGGATACCAGAGATATGTAATTATTGTCATTTATAGAAATACATGATGTACATTCTTATAGGAAACCTTAGAAATAAAGACACTTAGCTTTTGGTACTTGGAAATTATCTAAGTATGAATTTGGTATACATCTGTGTATTGTTTTGTTTGTAACTTGTTTCTGATTTCATACTATGACTAATGAAGTTAGATGTAGATAATATGCATGATGATGATGATGTGTATAACCTTGGAAGTCAGTAAAAACTATATGGAAAGAAGATGTTTGTATTTTAGCAGTGAATAGGACAGCAAAATTAAAGGAAAAGAATTATTTTGTATACAAAATAATTACTTGTCCAATTAGAGCTGACATCCTAGATATTTAGTCTAAGTTCAAAAATTTTATTATGATCTTAGCTAACCTAGTAGAAATTTGTGTACAGGAATGGTATTTATCCAAAGAATATTTTGTGAATTCAAGTGGGCTATCTTGGAGAAATTGTGTTAAGCAATTGTATATGAACTTTTGTGAAAGCGATATATGTGAAGTTTTGTAAAGCTATTTTGTGATCCAAGATCAAGCTAAAGATCAGACATCAATCAAGAAAGAAGTTATGGTATCTATATTCTAGAAGTTTGATTACTTGTTTGGGTAGTGAGCTCTTCTTGTAATTGGAAATGCATGTTGGCACAATGTGCTCATCTTGCATCTACCCTGCCATAACTCCTAATAGGGTTTGAATATCCTAATAGGGATTCAAAATATCCTAATAGGAACTCTCTATACTAAATTTTGTCATTGACTCCCAATAGAGTCCGTCCTCTAACAAGGAACTTATATATCATTATATTATCTAGGGAATATCATCCCCACCAGGATTTTCCCTATAAAAGGGTCCATCCTCTAACAAGAAATATATATATCAATATATTATCTAGTCAGTATCATCCCCACTCATATTTTCCCTTGGCCAAGGGTGCCCTAGTTAACAAAATATGGTATAATGAGTTATCTTTGTGCATGGCTACTATTACTATTCAACATTACTTTATCACTTTGTTATGTATCGTTTAAAGTAAGAGATAATATCTAGTTGGTGACTAATGTTTGTAGATTACCAATTTACCACCCCCCAATCCCTATTTCTAACAAAATTGTTCATAACAATAGGACCTAGAGGAAAGGTTGAGTTATGAAAAGAAGTTACAATTAACATGTGATTAGATGGACTTTTATAAGAAAGTATTATTTTATGTCAAAAAATTTATGCCAAGATGAGAAATTGAGTTAAAGGCTAAGGAATGGTGAGGGATTCTAGAGTCAACCAAGCTATAGTAAGTGTTGAGAAAATCTAGTGTTGACCAAGCATTAGTTTCAACCAAGCAAGATAGTTAATATAAAGAAACATAGTTGATACCGAGCTAGAATATTTATGATGAATAAGTAATTTAGTGATGATCGAGTGTCAAAATTTAGAGATTATGTGATATTGAGAAGAAAAGGTATATTTCTTGAAGGGTTTCCAAGAAAATCAACAGTGTAGATGACAATGGGAGCTTATCAGTATGTTAGCACATGAACTTAACATAGATCTAAAATTGAAAAGTGAGTTGTAATCATATCGATAAAACCCTACTATTTCCATTCTAGTTATTGTAATGTTAGAATATATAGTTCACCAATATAACTAGGGGTGGGGGGGGGGGGATATGATTTAGTTATCCAACTATTATCAAAATTATCATGTTAGCATGAATGATGATGATACTACTATTGGAAGCATGAATGCTGATGATACTTCTATGAGGGAGTATTATAGAAACATGATTAGATAATTATCATGATGCTATGTTACATAAATGACTATGTTTTTGATTGATGTTAACATAGTAGTTTTATGTGGTATCTAATAGAGGAAAAATGGTAAAGATCAAGTTTGTACGGATAGATCATTGAGCATTTTTACTAAGCGAGATTAAAGGGAGATACTACTAAGTATCTAGTATATGTAGCCAACCCAAAAAGTATAAGATATTAATTTTGGAAGAAGCTATGCATGTTTTGGTGAATACTATTTTGAGATAGAGTTTGTAGAAAAGTTAATTTGCAGAGAATTTCATTATCGAGGTTTGATATTTGGAGATGAGGTTCATGAACTAGTCTACAAGGTTTGATAGTGATTGGTTTGGTTGACAACCTAGAGGAAATAGGTTAAAGTATAGTATAGACAAATATTCTACAAGGAATAGTTGAGAGATTAGTTAGAAAGTGAGTTAAGTGGTCTTGCCCCAGAAGCTTTTTGCATAGTGCATCCTTCTACCTTCTACAACTCCTAACAGGTTTGGTACAACTCCTAATAGGGTTGGAATCTCCTAACAGGGATTTAGACTCTCCTAATAGGGACACATATGTACTAAATGTTGTAATAGACTGCTAATAGGGTCTATCCTCTAACAAGGAATATTTAAATTTGTACATCATCTTGTGGGTATCATTCCCATTGGGGGTTTCCCTCTGATCAAGGGTTTCCCCTGTTAACAAATCTAGTGTAATTGTGTATGTGTATCTTGGTGGACTATTGTTTCTAACAATTGGTATTAGAGCATTAGGTCCTTAAAGATAATGTTTAACAAATTTGGGAGATCCGTGGAGAACATATTTAGAAAGGATAATCCTAAGTTAGATACTTTGACACCCAAATGATGGAAATTCTAGGTGAGTTATCATATTTGTGTAAAGAACATAGCATTGAATTTTCAAATCCATAATCCTTATGTTTTATACAAAAGAATAGAAGGTCAAGAAATGATAAATCAAGATCTAAAGAAGACATGAAGATAAAGGAAGTTATTGATCTATTTATGAAAAGAGAGCCATGTGGTAAGAAAACCTTTTTTTGTTGGACATGTGTAAAGAGTTTTGCCATTACATATCTATGTATCCTAACAAAGACAAAAGGTATGAGGGAAATTTCAAACCTAGAAAAGATAGAAATTATTTATATGCAAATGAGGATGATGATTTTTATGAACAAGTAGTAAGTGCTAGTGATGATAAAATAGGATTTCTAGCTATTAAAGAAGACAATCTAGAGAAAATAGATTCGGTACCACAAGTTGAAAATAAATTTGATTGGATAATTGATAGTGGTTGTTCACATGATATGACTAGTGATATGAACAAGTTTGTTGACTTCAAAAGTCATAGAAACAATGTAGCATGCCATGTTAAAGGTATTGGATATATAACTCTTGATAGTAAGACTAACACTAAGGATGTATATTTTGTTGATGGTTTGAAAGACAATCTTTTGAGTTTTGGACAAATAGTGGATAAAGGTTATCAATTACAATTCATATAGAGATTAGAGACAAAGATGAAAAGGTAATTGGAATAGGAATCAGATCTAGAGGTAATTTATTTTGGCTAAATCACATTGAAATGACATGTTTGGTTGCAAAGGTAGATGACACTTGGTTATGGAGTAAGATATTTTTTCATATAAACTTTGACAACATTATGAAAACTAGTAGTATGTTTATAGTTAGAGATTTTCGTATGATTGTAAACCCTACTAGCACAATTTGCAAAGAGTGTGTATTGGCAGAGCATACCAAAACTTTTCCCAACAAGAAGCTTACTATTACAAAAAAATTAGAGATTGTATACATAGATCTTAGTTGTCCTACAAAGAATAAAGGGTTCTATGGTGAAAGATATTTCATGATTATTGTTGGTGACTTTTCTAGAATGATGTGGGTTGTATTTCTTAAAGAAAAATCCGAGGCATTTGATAAGTTCAAGATATTCAAGAATATAGTTGAGAATGAATTAGGTATGAAGATTAAATGTTTAAGATCAAATGGAGGAGTAGAGTTTACTTCAAATGAGTTTAACATATTTTGCAAAGTTAATGGAATCAAAAGATAGTTTTCAACTCTAAGGACACCTGAACAAAATGGAATTGTAGAGAGAAAAACATGTTAGTAATAGAAGTAGAAAAAGATATGTTAGCTGAGAATTATGTACCCAAGATTATTTTGAGAGAAATTGTGAATATAAAAATCTACACTATGAATAGAGTGCAACTCAATAAAGACACAAACAAGTCCCCTCATGAAGTATGGTTTGGTAACTCACCTATAGTTAACTATTTCAAAAATTTTGGTAGAAAATATTACATCAAAAGATATGATGGTGTTGGTAAATTTGATGCTAGAAGTGTTGAAGCTTTGTCTCTTGATTATTAACTGATGAGAAAGGCTTATAGATGCTATAATATAATAACTAAGAATATTGTTGAAAGTGCAAATGTAAGAGTGATGAGAAATTCTGGATGCAAGAAAGAGTAGTTGATTAGAAATGATGATGAGAATGTTGTTACTAAACCAAGGAATGATGAAGAAGTATTCTTTGAGACTAACAATGATTTGCAAAATGATGGTGAGAAGACGAAATAAAAAAGATCAGAACCTTCAATAGAGCTAAGAGTTGAGATAACAACTCCTAATTTTGGTAAGAATATGACAAACAATCATCAACCATAGTAGATTATCAAAAGCAGATATAAAGGTGAGATGAAAACAAGTAGAATCAATGAAGAACTACATCTACTATCTCAAGTTGAACTAAAGAATGAAGATTAGGCATGTAAAGATGACTATTGGAAGCAAGATATAAAAGACAAATTGTATCAAATAGTGAAGAATGAAACATGGGAATTGGTCCATAGACCAATAGACATGAATTTTATACAAGGGTAAAAGTAGAAAGTTGTGTCACCTTTCATGCTAACTTTTAGAATGACTGAATTTGAGTTTTTCTATCCAAAAATCTTTTTTTTTCTCAAACATATGATCTAGATAAATTCATTCTAGCTAAGTTATATATGGTCTCACACTTTTCCAATTTGAAATTTCTATTAAATGCATATTCTATATAATTTGTATCCAATTACTAAAGAAACAAAATTATTTCAAAAAATTGGCATTTCAATAAATCTTACTATTTTATATGACATTTTTTTAGTAAAATATAAACATAATTTATAGAGCTCAAAGTCAAGAATATTTTCATATAGAATTTATAGTATTTTAATTAGATATAATATATTGTAATTTAAAAATTCTAAAAGCACGTATTTTAACACTTGAAAAAATGTTGATTTTGAGAAACAAAAAAATAGTAAAAAATTTAAAATTATATGACGTTCTAGAGAAGAGAGTCCTCTTTCAAAATGTATAATTTCTCTTCTAGTTAAAATATATTTATTTTGAAAAATGTGGCGGGAGATGAAAACTATTAAGTTTAGGTGAGTTGAAATTTGAACCACTACAAAAGAGAAAATATAGGTCTAAAGTCTATTTTTATTTTTTATTGTTCTAGCTATATGTGTTATCTATAACATAGTCTAAGTTAAAATGAAATAATGTTATTTCCATATAGTTTTGCGGTGGGAACTAAAGCCCTATTTTTTATTATTTTTTATCAACTAAAAAACTATCTATAAAAATTAAGAAAATATATCATTTCTTATTCCAAATAATTATTAAAATTTATAATCTTAAACTTCAACCATTTCTACACATTTCATTAGTTTAACTCTTTTTCAAATTCTAAATAATAATAATAGTTTTATGTCATTGAAGATGAATAGTTATACTTTTGTTACCATTTTCCTTTACAAAAGGGTGAAATAGGTTTGTGCTTTTACCTAGGAACAAAATGAGTATTCAGGAACAAGATGAGTGAACAAGGTGGAATTATAAGGAACAAAGAAAGATTGGTATGTAAAGGTTACTCATAGCAAGAAGGAATAAACTATGATGAAACTCATGCCCCTATGGAAAGAATAGAAGTAGTAAGGTTATCCTTAGCCTATGCAACACATAAGAAATTCAAATTGTATTGGATGAATGTCAAGTCAAATTTTTTGAATCAAGATCTTGAAGAAGAGGTATACATAGAACATCCTAAAGGTTTTCCTTTAACAAATGACAAGAACATGATATGTAGACTAAAGAAAGCATTTTATGGCTTAATGAAAGCACCCGAAACATAGTATGCAAGGTTGGACAAGAATTTAATTAAGCTTTGATTTAGTAAATCTATGATAGGAAATAACCTATACTAAAAACAAATAGATGATAGATTTTATGATTTTGGTAATATTTGTTTATGATATCATATTTGGAGTAAATCATGATGAAAGTGACAAGTTTGTAGAAGAAATGAAGAAGGAATTTGAAATGAGCATGATAGGAGAGATGAAATACATCCTAGGATTATAGATGGTGCAAGATAACGAAGCAATATTTATTTCTTAGACTAAGTAGTTGAATGGTCTAATGAAAAGGTTTGGTTTGGAAATATGTAAACCAATTGGAACACGTATAGTGACTAGCCACAAGTTATGTATAAGGATGGGACACCTACTATTGAGTAGAATAAGTATAGGTCTATGATTGGAGGGTTTAAATATCTGACTTGCACAAGGCCAAATATAGAAAATATAGTTAGAATTGTTGCAAGATTTCAAGCTGATCCTAGAGAATCTCACTATGCAGTAGTCAAAAGGATAATTAGATACCTTAAAGGAACACTGGAGTTTGGATTACGATATGACAGATCTAATGAGTTCACTTTATATTCTCATATTGATGCTCATTGGGTAGGCAGTATGGATGATAGAAAGAGCACAAGTGGTGGAGTGTTCTTTCTTGGAATAAGACTAGTTTCTTGGTTAAGAAAGAAGTAGGATTGTATCTCATAGTGTATAGCGAAAATGAAAAATGTTGCAAAAACAAACAATTGTAATAAAGTTATTTGGATGAAGAAGATGCTAAAGGATATAAGGATAAAATTTAGTGAACATATTGTGATACATTGTGATAACAGAAGCATAGTGAACATTTTAAGAATCTAGTGTTGCATTCAAAGATTAAGCACATTTCTATCAAATGTCACATGTTGAGGGAGAATGTTGTAGAAAAGGAAATTACAATGGGGTATTTAAGAACCAAACAAAAGATTGAAGATTGCAAATATTTTCACCAAACCTCTTCCCAAAGAGACTTTTGAGTATTTGCAAGGTATGTTAGGGGTTATTCCCCTTCCTATGTTAGAGTAGATGATATAAGAGTGCATGTCAATCCAGTGTTATAGAGCACTATTATTTGTCTTTATTGAATGCTAATTCTTCATGTATAGGGGAGTATTGGTGATGGATAGAGTCATCTAGGACTTTTTTTGGATGTTATTTTTTACAGTGTCTTTGGACACTTGAGCAAGTCAAAGATAGTTGTTGCAGAGATTGATGGTTTCTAAAACCTTTTACATTGATGTCAATGGGGGAGAGATTACAACATAACAAAATAGTATGATATATAGTAAATTGAAGGGAGAGATTACAAATAATATAGAGCATATTGAAGTATATCAATAGGAAAAATTTATTGATGAAGAGGATTTGAAAAGAAAGGATAATAGGCTTTTATAGATTGTATTTTTGGAACTAGATGTTTTTCATCTATGTTGCCATCAATGAAAAAGGGGGAGATTTTTGAAAGCATGGATGTTGATGACAATTATATGGGGGAGTATTGTAGAAACATAGTTAGATTATTATCATGACGATATGTTACATTCATGACTGTTTTTGTCATTGATATCAACATAGCAATTTTTTGTGGTATTTGACAAAAGAATAGTTGTAAAGATCAAGTTCGTACAAATAGATCCTTGAGAATTTTAACTAAGAGATGTTAAAAGAAGATACTAGTTATTATTTAGTATATATAGTTAACAACATAAGCATAAGATATTATGTTTGGAAGAAGTTATAAAAGATTTGGTGAGGAGTATTTTGAGATAGAGTTTACAAAAGTATATTCTAGTAAACTTGTTATATCTCTTAGTAGAATTGATATTTGTATAAATCAAAGATGAAGATGTTTCAAAGATATTCTGGAGATGATGTAGCTAAGTTCACTCATCATGAATGTCACATGTACAAAAATTTGTTCAAGCTACAAGGTGAAAGATTAATTTTTATTGCTAAGTGTAACATGTTCTTGATGAGGTCCTATAAAAATTAATTAAGAATATGTTATTGACAACTCAAGGAATTTTTTTATGGATTTGATATAAAGGAAGGACGTTTTCCTTTATCATGTATGAAATGGATGAATGATTACAAGAAGCAAGAAGAGTAGAATGCAAAGATAAGAAGAGCAGAGTAGATTTGGAGATAACTTTGTTGCCAAGGTTTTATTATGAGTTCCAAGGTTTGATATTCGGATCTAAGGTTCATAACTTGGTCTGCAAGGTCTGATAGTGATTAGTCTAGTTGACTAGATAGAGTAAAGAGGTCAAAGTATAGTATAGACAATTATTCTACAAGGAATAGTTGAGAGATCAATTGGACAATGAGTTATGTGGTCTTGCCCTAAAAGCTATTTAGATAGTGGGTCCTTCTACCTTCTACAACTCCTAACAGGATTAGTAAAAATCCTATCAAAGATTCAAATTCTCCTAGCAAGGATTGGTATGTACTAAATGTTGTAATAGACCCCCAATAGTGTATATCATCTAACAAGGAATATTAATATTAGTACATCATCTTGTGGGCATCATTCCCACTAGGGTTTTCCCTCTGATAAAAAGTTTTCCTAATTAACAAATCTAGTATAATTGTGTATGTGTATCTTGGTATGGTTGTTGTTTACTTTGATTGAATGGTTAAGATTAATTAAGGTTGATAATTGTTTTAATTAGATAACTAATTCAAGCCCATCTCCCCACCCCTATCATTGGTGTACTACTATTTCTAACAACTAATTTGGGGGAGCATCCTAAGAATTGGAGAGTATAGACATGTTTCATTCATGAATGTTATTTTCATTGTTGTCAATATAGCAGTAGGTCTATGAAGATTGGGAGAGTAGTAGACAAAGATCTTGATTGTATAAACAAGGTTTTTATTGTTTGGTGATGCATAGTCATGGTTATGTTATACATGATGTAAGTAAAATATGTACTAAAGATATACATGATTCATAGAGAGTAGTGCATAAATAGAATAATCATAAAGCAATTTCTAATGTTTGTATGATATCTTTTATCTAAGATATAATAAGGAGATACACAATCAACCAATATCCAAAAAACATGTTCAAAAAAATTAGATTAGAAATTTGTAAGCATGTTGGTACACCAATGATAATTGGTGACAAGTTATTTAGCAAAAATGAGACACCTATAGTTGAGTACAAGAAATACAGATCCATGATTGGAGGATTGCAATATCTGACTCACACTATACTAGATATAGAAAATGAAATTCTTTTATAGCTATATTTGAAGTTGATCCTAAGGAGTATCATTATGAAACATTAAAGGGGATCTTTAGATATTTGAAGGGAACATCTGACCATGGAATATGGTATGAATGATCAAGTGATTTTCATTTATGTGCCTATATTGATGTAGATTGGGCAAGAAATATGGATGATAGGAAGAGCACCAATGGTGTAGCATTATTTCTTGGAGGAAGATTGGTTTCTTTGCTAATCAAGAAATAAGATCGTATTTCTTAGAGCACAATTAAAGAAAAATATGTTGCACCATCAAATAACTATAATCAAGTTATGTGGATGAAGAAGATGCTGAAGGATATTGTAATTGAGTTTGTAAAACCTATTATTATATATATTATGATAATGTGAAAGTACATTAAGGTTTCCTAAGAATATTTTATTGCATTCCAAGACTAAGAATATATATATTTAGTAACATGTTTTGAGAGAAAAGCTAGCTGAAATAGAGATTAGATTAGAGTATGTGAGTATTAAAGATAAAATTGCTGATATTTTTACAAATCCTTTACCTAAAGACACATTTGAATATTATAGAGGTATTAGTAGGGTTACAACCTTACCTACTTTATAATAGATGATGTAGATAATGCATTAGTCTAGTGGTATAGAGACCTATTATTGGACTAGACTAAATGTTGATGATTCTTGTATTAGGGAATATCTATGATGTACTGAGTCATTAAGAACTCTTGGTATTTTTACAAACAATAGTCCAACAAGATAACTCAGTGGGGGGATGAATTAGTTATCTAATTAAACTTAGATATTCAATCAAAGTAGACAACAACCATACTAAGATGCACACACACAATTGCACTAGATATGTTAACTAGGGAAACCCTTGATCAAAGGCAAAACCCTAGTGGTATTGATGCCCAAAAGATGATGTATTGGCATAAATATTCCTTGTTAGAGGATGGACCTTGTTAGGACTCTATTAAAACATTTAGTACATATGAGTCCCTATCAGGAGACTTTGAACTCCTGTTAGGATTTGTAGAAGGAAGAAGGACCCATTGTCCAAATAGCTTTTGGGAAAAGACCACTGAACTCACTGTCTAACTAATCTTTTTTCCCCTATCCTTTCAACTAGACCAATCACTATCAGACCTTGTAGACCAAGTCAGAAACATAGGATTCAAATATCAAACTTCAAATCACACACTAAAACCTTGACAGTAAATTTTTCTTTACATTTTCTCTACTCTACTTAGCTTTGCATTGCACACTTCATGCCTCTTGCAATCATTCACACATCACATACATGATAAAGTAAAATTTCCTTCCTTTATATCAAATCCATAAAATAGTTCCCTAAGTTGGCTATTACACCTTCTCAATATGGTATTATAGGACCTCATTAATAACATGTTAGACTTAGTGATAACAGTAATATTTCACCTTATAGATTGAATAACTTTACATACATCTAACATTATGATGAGTGTTATTAGCTATGCCATCTCTAGAATGTCTTCTATACATCTTCAATTTTTACTTCTTAGAATAACAAATCAGCTAAGAGATATAACAAGTATACTAGAACATGCTTCTATAAACTCTATCTCAGAATAATCTTCACCTAAACTTTCATAAATTCTTCTAGACTTAATATCTTATGATTCCAAGGTTAGATGCATACAATAGAAACTTAGTATTATCTCCCTTTAACCTCTATTAGTAAAAGTACTCAACTATCTATCTGTACCAACTTGATATTTACCATTGTTCTTGTCTCAGATACCACAACAAGTTTATCATCATGATAATGATCTAATCATATTTCTACAATACTCCCCCATAGAAGTATCATCAACTTTCATATTTCCAACAATATCCCCCTTTGGCATTGATGAAAACATAGATGAAAAACATATAGTTCCAAAAATACAAATTGTAAAAGACTATTAATCTTTCTTTTCAAATCATCTACATCGATCATTCTCCCCCATTTATATACCTCAATGTGCTCTATATTAGATGCAATCTCTCCCTTCAATGTACTCTATATCAAAATAGTTTTCATGTTATAATTTCTCCCCCATTAACATTAGTGTTAAAGGTTTTAGCAAACATCAATCTATGCAACAACTATCTCTTTCTTGCTCAAGTGTCAAAATACACTGTTCAAAATAACATCGAACAAGATTCCTAGATGACTTTATCCATTATAGATACTACCCCATATAGGGAACATAATTATTCAATCCAAATAAATAATAGAGCTCTATTACACTACACCGATGCACTCTTGAATCATCTACTCTAATGTAGGAAGAGGTGTAACTCCTAGTATACCTTGTAAATACTCAAAGGTCTCTTTGGGAAGAATCCTGGTGAAAATATCTACAATCTTCTCTTTGGTGCTTACATATTCCAATCAAATTTCCCCTTTTGAAACTTTCTCTCTCAACATTTAATGATTGATAGGAATGTGCTTAGTCTAAGAATGCAACATTGAATTCTTAGACATGTTCACTATGCTCATGTTATCACAATGTATGATAGTAGGTTCATTAAATTTTATCCTTATATCCTTTAGCATCTACTTCATCAAAAAGGATTGATTAGAATTATTGGCTGCTACAACATATTCTACTTCTACTGTACTATATGAGATATAATCCTACTTATTGCTTTACCAAGAAACCAATCTTCATACAAGAAAGAAGGCTCAATCACTAGTGCTCTATATGTCATCCATGTTGTCTACTCAATCAACATCAGTATAAGCTTATAAAGTGAAATCATTAGATCTATCATACCAAAATCTTGACTCTAGTATTCATGTAAGGTCACTAAATATCCTTTTGATGACTCATGATATGCTTCTCTAGGATCAACCTAAAATCTTTCAACAATTCAAACTAAATTTTCTATATCTAACCTTGTGTGAGTTAGATATTAAGACCCTCTAATCATAGATCTATACCTTTTCTCAAAATTAGGTGTCTCATCCTTTGTAGATAACTTATGTCCAATTACCACAGGTGTTCCAACTAGTTTACATATTTCCAAACCAAACCTTTTTAGTAGATCTTTCAATACTTAGTTTGAGAAATAAAGATTCCTTCTTAATCCAACACAATCTATAATCCTCAAAAGTATTTCATCTCTCCTATCATACTCATTTTAAATTCCTTCTTCATTTTCTTTGCAAACTTGTCACTTTCATCATCAAATCCTCCAAATATGATATCATCAACAAATATTACCAAATCATAAATCCATCATATATTTCTTTTTAGTATAGATTATTGTCTTGCATACCTTTGCTAAATCCAAGCATTGTCAAATTCTTGTCCAATTGTGCATACCAAGTTGTGGGTGCTTGCTTCAAGCCATACACTTCTTTTTTCAATTTTCATACTATATCCTTGTCATTTGTTAAAGAAAAGCCTTCAAGCTATTCTATGTATATATCTTCTTCAAGTTCTCCATTCAAAAATGTTGACTTTACATCCATTTGATACACTTTGAATTTGTTATGTGCTGCATAGGCTAAGAATAATCTTACTACTTCTATTCTTACAATAGGAGCACGAGTTTCATCATAGTCTATTCCTTCTTGCTGTGAGTAACCACTACATACCAATCTTGCTTTGTTCCTTAAAACTTCACCTTGTCCATTCATCTTGTTCCTAAATACCCATTTAGTTCCTATCACATTATTGTCTGCTAGTATGGGGATGAATTCCCATGTCTCATTCTTCACAATCTCATCCAATTCTTCTTTCATAGCTTTCTTCCAATAGTCATATTTTAATTCTTCATTTGCATTGGTTGGTTCAACTTGAGGTATTAGACATAGTTCTTCAATGATTCTCCTTCTTCTCATCACACCTTTATTTATGCTTCTAATGATCTACTCTGGTGGATGATTCTTTGTCATATTCTTACAAGAATTAGAATTTGTTATCTTAACTCTTAGGTCTACTGAAGATCCTGAGATTTGTTCATGTCTTTTCTCTCCTTCATTCTATAAATCATTGTTATTCTTAATGAATACTTCATCATTCCTTGATTTGGTAATAACATTCTCATCATCAGAATTGTAATCAACTACTCCTTCTTGTATCCTAAATTTCTCATGAAATTTTACATCTACACTCTCAACACTTATCTTAGTTCTCAAATTATAACATCTATAAGCTTTTCTTTTTAATAAATAACCAAGAAACATACCTTCATCACTTCTAGCATCGACCTTAGAAACATCATCATCTCTTTCCATATAACATTTGCTACCAAATATTCTAAAATACTTAACTATACATGAGTGACCAAATAATTGTTCAGAAGGGGTCTTGTTTGTGTCATTCTTGACTTGCACACTGTTCATAGTGTAGACTATTGTAGTCATAGCTTCTCTCAAAAACATCTTGGATACATCATTCCCAGCTAACATAGCTCTTGTTACTTCTATTACTGACCTATTTCTTCCCTCTACAATGCTATTTTGTTCAAGGTTTCTTAGAGATGATAATTATCTTTTGATTCCATTAGCTTCACAAAATATGTTAAAATTATTTGAAGTAAACTCTACTCCTCTATTTGATCTTAAACATATAATCTTTATACCCAATTCATTCTCAACTATATTCTTGAAAATCTTGAACTTTTCAAATGCCTTAGATTTGTCTTTATGAAATCCAACACACGTCATTTTAGAAAATTCATCAACTAAAATCATGAAATACCTTTCACCATGGAATCCTTTGTTCTTGATAGGACCACTAAGATCTTTATGTACAATCTCCAAATTTATTGTGGTAGTGAACAATCTTAGGTAAATATCTAACTGTAATCATACTACTAGTTTTTACAATGCTATCAAATTTTATATGACAAAATCTCTTATTCCATAACCAATTACCACCTACCTTAGCAACAAATCATGTAATTTCAATTGGATTCAACATAAATACATTACCTCTAGATCTCATTCCTATTCCAATCATCTTTCCATCTCTGTCTTTGATTAGGCATGTCTTCTCTATGAACTATAACTGATAACCTTTATCTACTAGTTGTCCAACACTCAAAACATTGTGGTTCAAACCATCAAAAAAATATAAATCCTCAGTGTTAGTCTTAACATTAAGATTTATAGATCCAAAACCTTTAACATGGCACACTACATTGTTTCCAACTCTGACAATACCTCCATCATGACTTTTGAAGTTAACAAACTTCTTTATATCACCACTCATATGATCTGAACAACCATTGCTAATTATCCAATCAAATTTCTTTTCGACCTGTGATACCAAAGACATTTTTTATGAAATTTCTTCTTTAGTAGCTACAAATCCTATTTCATTATCACTAGCACTTCTTGTTCATCAAAATCATCTTCTTCATTTGCAGACAAACACTCTTTATCTCTTCTACGTTTGGACTTTCCTTTATAATTTTTCTAACTTTTAGGACACTTGGACGCATAATGACCAAATCACTACAAGTCCAACATTAATTTTTTTCTTACCATCCCTTTCTCTTCTTAGTATAAGGGTAACTCCTCCTTTTATCTTTTTGTCCTCATTAGATTTGCTACTACTAGAAAATTCCCCTCTAGAACATGTGCTCCTTGATAAACTGGGTCAAATATTTAGGTCACTAAAAGCTATTTCTATTCTAGTAAATCATTTGGACTATGTAAGCTCTTTCTCAACTTCTTCAAGTCTCCCAAGTAGTGTTTCCTTTGTGAAATATTTGGTACAATGGATCAATGATTGTATCATTTGAACAACTTGCTTAATGGTGGCATTATGCTCTTCAATATCTTCCACATCACCTCATCATCTTCCTTGGTTCCTCCCTGAGATTTGATATCTGCAAGATAAAAACACAAACCTATGTCACCCTTTTATAAAGGAAAATGATAAAAAGAGCATAATTGTTCATATTCAATAACAAAAAATTGCTTGTATTATTTATAATTTGATAATGAAGTGAACTAATTGTTAGTACTTATATGGACCCAATATTTAAAACATTCAATTTATAATTTTTAACCTTTTTGAACCAAGGTTCACAATAGTTCGAAGTGGTTCAAGATGTAGATTTGTTGATTTAGAAAAGTTCAAAATATAACCTTAGTTCATAACTCAGGTTCAATGTAGAAATTCAAAGGTCATGGTTTGGAGATGATCTTGGTCAAAGAATAAAATACCATCATGGTGAATCTGTAGTGTTCCTTAAATCAGATGTTTAGTGTTCAAATTCAAAGTCTAATTTAAAGAGTTCCAACCTTCTTGAGATGGGAATAAATTTGAATTAGATAAGTCCATATATGTAAACTTATTCCAATTTTGATGGGTTCATATATGCATTTTTTTTTGCCAAACCAAAGGGTTTAAGACTTAAGGTTATACAAGACTCATCTTGTGATTATCTAAGTTAAAGAAAAGTTAATGGTTTCATTAAAATGTGGAGTTAACATAAGTAAAGACGTAGATGGTTCTCTCTTCATATTTTTGAGACAAATTGATTCCATTCCAAGTGTATCCTCTTTGGTAAAAGATGCACAAAACTCAGGGCTTGGAGTCACATATTGGCATTCTAGATGTTAACACAAAGAGATTGGATTTCATCAACACTTGACCATGGAGATATGAATAATGTTTCCAAGTAAATGTTTGGTGGAATATCAAGTTAGTTGGAGATATCTATGTAACTGAACACCACATTAATCCACCATGATGTTGGACCCAAGTGTATAAATGCATATAAGACACCATTATTTCTAGGAAGGGGTCATGCACATCAGCATTGTTTGTTAATAGAGTTGATTGGTATGCCCACTGAGGTCGACCCTGGGTTTGTTTAGAGTAATAATTTTAAGAGATTTATTTAGAAAATGCATCAATATCCAAGGAAGTCATTTAATAATTTTTTTTCTAACATATACATTCTTCAGCAATTGATCTTTGTAAAAAATGTTGACATTTGATCCAACTCAGAGGATTACAATGGAAGATGCCCTCACTCATCCATACCTAGAAACTTTGCATGATGTGAGTGATGAGACAACCTATTCTATGCCATTAAAATTTAAATCTAAGCATAATAATCTCATTGAGAAATAGATAAGGGAACTAATATGTAGAGAGGCTGTAGCATTTAATCTAGTGTAAGCTCAATAGAAGTCACTTTCATTCTCAGTAGCGATGCCCATATGGATCATACCAAGTCAAGCATTGAGATATCTCATGCTCATTTTTCATAGATTGGATACCATAACATGCTCTTTTTTCTAATGGTGATTGTCAAAATTATATCAAGATGGGTGATCCATGAGACATTAATCATAGACTTTCCAAGCATTGGTCAATATCTAGATGGATAAAAGAATATGATGTGGAACATTATAAAAAGGCATTTAAACTCAGAGAACCTGAGCTTCACCCCCTAACGAATAGAATGCAAATAGAAACTCTCAAGATGTTTCAAAATAGCCAAAGCCAAGATTTTGACTATAGACATGAAGTTCATTAATGGGGGACATCAAGTTTGTGAGGATATGCATGTGATATAAAATGCTCCTCATATTCAAAAAAGAAAATAAAAATGAATGGTCGTGGCCGAAAGATAGTAGACTCGAATGCATGGTGGTAGATCATCAAGGAAAAATACAGGTCAGAGTGGTGAATTAAAATATTCACAAAGCTTTAGAAAAGATTTAGGTCTTAATTGGGAAGGCCGTGACATTCATATTGAAGGGAAAATGACTTGTCACTAAATGGAATGCCATGTATCAAGAATACCCAAGCTATAATGAATACTTAAGTAGTTGTCATGGGTTTTTTTTATGATGGCCACCACTCACATATTCCATTGGAATATTTGGTCTCCCTATCGCACTCATCCATAAACTCATTTATGGAATAAAACATTTTCTTTCAACAAACCAACACATAGAAATGCATCTGCAAACACAATTTGAGCAGAGACCACCAGGTGTTTGACATAATATTTATGGATGTGGCACCCAATGAATATTAATAGGTATGTGTCAAGAAATAGATGTGTTCAACAAAATAATGAGGCAAGAGTCCCACTATCACATCATATGCCTTCTAGTAGAGAGGAAGGCACTTGAGAGCACATATAAATGCAAATGTAAACATAAATGAACAATAGCCACCTCTAAGTCATAAACCCACCCTTAGAGGTGAACTCGCTCAATGAAGACATTGATCATGGTGTGAATTTTTTAACAATGCGATCAGGGAAAGCTTAGTTGAATACAATCCAATTAGCTAAGATTTCCATACTACAAAAATAAAACATATGAAGATGTTGATAAGTGAGAATCTCCTAAAAATGTCAAGTGGGAGTATACATGGATTAGTGGTCATGATTAGAACTCACACCCAAGTGATGAGATAAAAACCAATTAAAATCATGTGATAGTTGTCTTCATTATAATTTTTATAGACATAATGTTTATAAACTTTGGATCATAAAAAAGGGGAAGAGCATGTAATTAAAGAGGTGAGCATAACTTTTCAAAAAATTAGTTTCGGTAAGAATGAGTTATACTCCTAAAATGGAAAGTTATGGAAAAAAGAGAAGTATAAAGATACAACAATGAGTGTATGAAGGGGTTCCACTTTTCTTCCATAAACTATAGATTGTCTACTATAGTAGGGAGGGGACTACCCAAGCACAGAATGGACACAATAGGAAAAGGGAAATTGTATTAATTGTGAAAATAAACTAGTACATTCAGTACAGAGAAAATAGACTTCAAAACATTCCCTAAGAGCTTACAATAGCATAAATCTGGAGATAATTTCTCCTTTTAGTACCTCCTCTCAAACTCCACTCTGAACTACCTTTTACAATGCCAGAAATATCCTTAAATAGACCCCGAAGGTTAAGGACTAGGAATACATTCTAGAAAGTGCTAGTAGGCATCCATCGACCAAGTAGAAGGCTCTAGAAGCTACATTAGAAGTCAATGCAAATCTAGAAGAATCCAAAAATAGTAACCGAACTTCTAGGATGCATAACTTTTGAACTCTAGCTCCGATTGATGAACTGTTTACATTTCCTAAAAGCTCTCGAAGTGCTCTATAGCCCTATGGATGATCTTTGCTCGTCCCCAATTTTTTAGCCCTTTTTGAGGTCATTTAAAGCCCCTATCTTGACTTTGAAGCATTCTTAGGAGGTCTCCAAAACTCGAAAAACTACGATAACTTTCAAACTGTGGGGCCTTTTGACCTGATTCTTTTTTTGGAATGCTCTAAATTACAATTACATTCATCTAGCCAATTTACACATCCTAGTTCATCAAAATGATGCCTCAATTACATACTTCCTATTTTTTTAGCATTTACACGTATCCCAAGGTGTTCAAATACTCTATCCTAGAAAACTGATAGTGGAACTATGAGAGTTGGAACCTTTATTTGATCCAAATGGGTATCCGAAAATGAAAACACATGAAACATAAACTAAGTCTAAGTACATTTTTTTAGATGACACAGGATTGCCCTTATACCTCTGGATGCTCCTGCATCAGACACCTAGGGTAGATTGAAAAGCGACCCTGTCACTTTATGAATGGTAGAGGAAATCGCAAATGGGAAACCTCAGCTGCTGAAATCCAAGTTGAGTCCTCTATTAGCCATCCTTTCCACTTGTTCAAATACTCTTGATATTGCCTATTTCTGGTACTCCTACCCACACGATGATCTAGAATGTCTTCTATCTCCTCCTTTTAGAAGTAGGAATTGGACATGGCTCTAATACCAACTCCTCATTTGCACCATCATCATGATACTCTGTTAAGTCTGCAATGTTTAAAATAGGAGAAATTTGAATAGCATCTAGCAGCTCCACCTCATATACATTTCCTGAGTCATGTTTCTTCAGAATTTTGCAGGGGCCAAACTTCTTCATTTTTAGCTTGTTGTAAGTACCGGCTGGAAATATTTCTTTTCTTAAGTGTACCATGACTAGATCCCCTACTTGGAATTCCTTATGTCTTCTCCTTTGATCAGCCCTAGTTTTATACTCTTGATTCATCTTGGTAATGTGTGCTTGAACCTCCTCATGTAGACACTTGATATGTTCAACAAATTCTTCAGCTTCAACACTTGTCTTCTCTCCTTGTTCTATCTTCCTCAATTCTGGTGTAGTCCTTGGGCTACTTCCATTTACAATTTGGAATGGTGATTTACCTATACTCCTATTTACAGATTTATTGTAAGAAAACTCTGCTTGTGGTAGAATCAAATCCCACCCCTTGGGCTTATCCCCAACTAAAGATCTTAGTAAATTTCCTAGACTTTTGTTTGGCCGTCAGTCTGTGGGTGATGCGTGGAACTGAATTTCAAGTCTATTCTCAACTTCTTCCACAATGTCCTCCAGAAATACCCCAAAAATTTCGTATCTCTATCAGAAACTATACTCCTTGGAAGACCATGTAGTCTTACCTCTCTGAAAAACAAGTCTGCAATATGGACAACATCATGAGTCTTGTGGCATGGAATGAAATGTGCCATTTTGGAGAACCTATAAACCACCACAAATACTGAGTCATTACCCCTTTGTGTCCTTGACAATCCAAGAACAAAATCCATACTTATGTCCTCCCATGGCTTTGATGGAACAGGCAATGGCTGATATAGTCCAGTATTGTGACTAAATCCCTTAGCAACTTGACAAATCTGGCAACTTTGTACAAACTTCTTCACATCTTATGAAATCTGAGGCCAAAAATAATGTTCTCTAAGAATGGCAATGGTTTTATCTAGACCAAAATGTCCTACCATCCCTCCACTATGTTTCTTCTTAATTAGATTTTCCCTCATGGAACTCCTTGGAATGCATAATTGACTACCTTTGAACAACATGCCATCCTGAATCAAATAGTCTAACCACTTGGTTCTATCTATAGCAACAGGCTCTTTACAAGCTTTCCATGCTTCAGCAAAATCAGGATCCTCAGGGTACAAATTCTTGAGTTCATCAAAGCTAACTACTTCAACCTGCATTACTGTAAGCAACAACTATCTCCTACTTAGTGCATCTATAACCCTATTAGATTTTAAACTTCTATGCTTCAACAAAAATGTATAGCTCTGCAAGAACTCTACCCACTTCATATGCCTCTGATTCAATTTACCTTGCCTAATTAGGTATTGTAATGCCTGGTGATCAATATACAAATCAAATTCCTTTGGCAATAAATATTGCCTCCATTTCTTTAAGGCTTGAACTATTGCATAGAACTCTTGATCATAAATAGAATACTTCTTCTTTGCATCATTCAATTTTTCACTAAAATATGCAATAGGCTTACCTTCTTGGCTTAATATAGCCCTAATAACGCTGCTACTAGCGTCACAATCCACCTAGAACACCTTTCTAATATCTGGAAGTGCTAACACAGTTTGTTTTGTCACCTTCTTCTTCAGCAATTCAAAACTTCTCGCAGTTGTTGCAGTCCATTTGAACTCTTTTCTATCCCCTCTTATTGTGTCAGTTAGGGGTGCACATATGCCACTCAAATTCTTAATAAACTTTCTGTAAAAACTAACCAGACCATGAAATGATCTTACCTCAATTGTAGACCTTGGCGTAGGCCATTCCAAGATGGCTTTTACCTTCTCTGGATCCATTTTAAGACCTTTAGGTGATATAACAAACCCCAAATAGACTAACTCCCTGTTTGCAAAGATAAACTTCTACAAATTAATTAATAGTTTCTCTTCCCTTAATCTTTTAAGGAAACTATGAATATGCAATAAATGTTCTTCCAAAGTCTTGCTGAAAATTAAAATATCATCCAAATAGACAATAACAAATTTTCCCAAGAACTTCTTAAGTACCTCATTTATAAGCCGCATGAAGGTGCTTGGGGTGTTCGTCAATCCAAAGGGCATGACTAACCACTCATAAAGACCCTCCTTGGTCTTGAAGGCTATTTTCCACTCATCTCCTTCTCGTATCCATATCTAATGATAAGCACTCTTGAGATCTATCTTTGTGAAGTACTGAGCTCCACTCAAGCAGTCCATAAGATCATCCATCCTTGGCAAAGGAAATTGGTACTTGATGGTTATCCTATTTATAGCTTGAGAATCTGTACACATCCTCCACTCTCAATCCTTCTTTGGTGCGAGTACTGTAGGTATTACACATGGACTTAGGCTCTACCGAATCAAGCCCTTCCTCAACAGCTCTTGAACCTATCTATTTAGCTCCTTTATTTCAGTAGGAGTCATCCTGTGAGCAGCCTTGTTAGGAAAACTAGCTCCTAGATTTAGATCTATCTGATGACTAATTTGCCTTACTAGTGGCAATCCTTCTAAAACATTATCAGAGATAATGTCTCCAAATTCACTTAGTAAATCTAAAGCTTCAAGTGGTATTTCACTACTACCTTCTTTATCTTTCCTAGGAATTAAAGCATAGCACATACACTGATGTTTCATTCCATCCAAAAACTTCCTTCGATCAAAAATACAAATCCTAGCACTTCTACATGCCTTTTCACTTTCCTTTCTCATGGGCTTTAGTTTGTGGCAAACTCCATCCTTTGTTAGAGAGTATGTGTTTGCATTTCCATCATGTACTATATGTCTATCAAACTGCCACAGTTTACCCAACAATAGATGGCAAACATCCATCAGAATAACATCATAGAGAACTTCATCATGGTAACTTCCAATTTTGAATTTCACTAAACATTGTTCACTTTCCAAGACCTTATGATCATCTTTTACCCAAGCAATCTGATAGGGCTGGGGATGTCTCTCCCTCTTGAGCTTTAGCTTAGAGACCATCTCTTCTGATACCAAGTTATCAGTGCTACCACCATCAATGATTACATCAAAACATTTATCCTCACACTTGCATCTGGTATGGAACAAACTCCTCATTTTTCCTGGTTCAATCTCACAACTTAGTAGGACCCTTTCATTCACCAAGGTCTCTCCTCTTTCTGCATCCTCTGAATGTGATGATTGTGCATCCTCATCCACATGACAAACCCTAGCTTGGCCCTCAGCTCTCCTATCTATCCTTGTCATTGAGGGCATTCAAAGGCATGACAACCTTCTTCATTACAATGGAAACAGGTACCAAAAAAGCCTCCTCTTCCTTGTCCATGTACTCTACCTCTTCCTCTCTGATTTCCAAAGTCTTGATCATGGGAGTGGTTAAAACCCTCATTCCTCTAGTTCCTGTTGGTACCCACATCTTCATTTTTCTTTTGGGTTTCAGTTTAGCCTCCAGATGACCTATCACTACCCCTTCCTCCCTGACCGCAACCCCTTTTTCTTTCTTCAAACCTTTTATTCAACTTCTCTTTAACTCATAGGGAAAACTAGTATGCCTCTTCAACACTGGTCATTCTTACCAGACTTAATTCCTCCTAGATGCTAGGTTGCAACCCACTAATATAACGAGAAACCTTCTCCTTATTTTCTTTTGCATGCCCTACTCTAATCAAGAGTTGGTAAAACTCCTCTATATATTCTTGGACTGATCTTCTTGCTTGCTTTAATCCATGCATCTTCTTAAACAAATCAAGCTCATAGTCCATAGGAATGAACTGCTTCCTCAATTTGTCCACCATGCAATCCCACCTTGTGATCTTCTCCTTTCCTCTTCTATTTCTTTCCAATTGAACCTCTTGCCACTAGAATTTTGCATGGCCTTTCAGTTTAGTCTTTGCAAACTTAACCCTATTTAGGTCCCTGATATCCTCATACTCAAAGTATTCTTCCAATTCATTGATCCAATCGATCAACTTATCTGGTTTCAGATTTCTTGAAAATACACCCACTTCAATTGTAGGTCTTAACTCAAACTTAGTAATGGCCCTAAAAAGCCTTTCCTCTACCTGATTTAGAAATTCCCCATCAAATTCCCCTTCTGGTCCAATTTCTTCTTCTTCATTGTCATCCTCACTGTCGTCACCTACAGGAACATTTGTTCCTCTACGGAGCTGCTCTTGCAATGATTGTACCTACCTTTGGAGGGCTCTAACCTCCTTAGGATTAATAGCTCTAGCCCTTCTACCACACTCTCTTCATGGAGGCATCTTCTAACTCGAACCCACAACCACACAATCCTGGTGTAAACTGCCTCACAATCGGCGCTCTATCTACACACTTAGGAAAACTAGCTCTAATACCACTTGATGGGGACTACCCAAGCACAAAATGGACACAAAAGGAAAAGGGAAATTGTATTAACTATGAAAATAAACTAGTACATTCAGTACAGAGAAAATAGACTTCAAAACATGCCGTAAGGGCTTACAATAGCATAAATCTGGAGATAATTTCTCCTTTTAGTACCTCCTCTCAAACTCCACTCCGAACTACCTTTTACAATGCCAAAAATATCCTTAAATAGACCCCAGAGGTTAAGGACTAGGAATAAATTCTAGAAAGTACTAGTAGGCATCCACTGACCAAGTATAAGGCTCAAGAAGTTGCGTTAGAAGTCGATGCAAATCTAGAAGAATCCAAAAATAGTAATCGAACTTCCGAGAGGCATAACTTTTGAACCGTAGCTCCGATTAACGAACCATTTACATTTTTGGAAAGCTCTCGAAGTGCTCTATAGACCTATGGAGGATCTGTTCTCGTCCCCCATTTTTTGGCCCTTTTTGAGGTCATTTAATGCTCCTATCCTGACTTTGAAGCATTCTTAGGAGGTCTCTAAAACTCAAAAAACTGTGATAACTTTCAAACCATGGGGACTTTTGACCTGATTCTTTTTTTGGAATGCTCTAAATTACAATTACATTCATCTGGCCAATTTACACCTCCTAGTTCATCAAAATGATGCCTCAATTATAGACTTCCTATTTTTTTAGCATTTACACGTATCCTAAGGTGTTCAAATACTCTATCCTAGAACACTGATAGTGGAACTGTGAGAGTTGGAGCCTTTATTTGATGCAAATGGGTATCCAGAAATGAAAACACATGAAACATAAACTAAGACTAAGTACATTTTTTTGGGTGACACAAGATTGCCCTTATACCTCTAGATGCTCCTGCATCAGATTTTGATTGCAAATGTGTAATAGGATCCCTGTTATCTTTTACACTTTAGAGAAGGGAGACTAGAGGATAATTGTATGACAGAAATTTGATTTTGGGGCAGTTTCCTTCCACTAATCACAACCTTTGTGTTGTTTAAATTTTTTCCTAAAATAGATTTCAATGTCACTATTTCTTAATTATGTTATCATTTGAAGATATCTTTAACAACTCTAATTCCTCATTTCCTCAAGAGGATGGAAGATACTTTCTTTGTGTTTCTTTTCTTTGTAATGTAGTATCCACACAAATAGACTTTGTGTTATTTTCTCTTCTTTTCTTTCTAGTCATTTAGATTCTATATCTATTATGTGTTTATGAGTAGATGTTTGTAAACCTTTTGTGCTTTCTAGTTAAAAGAATCCATATTTGATTCATTGTAAATCATGTACGAGGAGTTGTACTGGATAAAATTCAAAAGTTATAAATCCAATGATAATCTATCCAATTGTTAGTGCTGATTTGGTCTTCTTATATGGGCATTAAGAGTTAATTTGTATGTATTTCCTTGTAAGACAATCTATTAACTAATAGATTTTTTGTGACTCTATTAGGGATCCTAAAGTGAAAATATAAGTGCCTAACATTTGATTCCTCAATTTTATGATTATCTCTATGTGTAGGAGATTGGCAACTCTGTACAAAGACTATGCTAGATACAAAAGTCATGAGAAGATCAAGGCCAAACCCTTCTCTCCTGGAACTTTATCAAATTGACAAAAAGGTGTTACATGACATTGTGGACAGCTTCAAAGAAAGTATTTCTCAAGGTATCTAGAATAATATAAGCCTTGAAGATGATGACTTCTCTTGGCTTTTATCTAAAAAATTTTGCATGAGATTTCACTAGTTGAAAGACTTGCAAGAGCTTGAGGAAAGAGTGGCTCGATTAAAGAAACATTTAGAGGTGGATGATGATGAAGCTTTGGTTATCTCAATTTCACCCATGTACATCAATCACATTTTCATGAATGACCAAGAAGTACAGCTTGAGTTACTCTAGCCCCATGCTGATCCAGTTTCAAAGAATGAGAATATATGTGATAGCAATGGAGAAAGGGTAAACAATAATGACCAAATCTTGCCTCAAGTTCCTTTTTTTCCTCATGTAGAAACTCTTTTAGTTGAATATCATGATGATCATTATTTTCTTAAAGATTATACATAAATGGTTTCCAAAAGTATCTTAGCAAAAAATGAATCTTTGAAAGTCATGAATTATTATGAGAATAGTGATTCTTTGTATATGAATGTTGGAAAAGATCCTATTCTTGAATCTTTTCACTTTGGAAATATTATAGAAGAAAACCTTATTGCTAATGTTGATTCTATGGGTGGTACTTAGGGAAGTATTAATGAAGGTGCCTCTTAATGTTTCCCCTCTCCAGCTTTAGAAATTTTTAGTTTTGAGAGTGATAATGGTCATCTTGTTTCATAATTTTTAAATTATGAAAAATCAGACAACTTTCTGCAAGAATTTCAATCTTTCACCTTTGATAAAATGGGTGAAAATAATATTGGTCATCTTTCTTTGAAGAATCTTCTTAGTGTAAATTTTTAAAACAACCTGCAGTCCAAGATTGGATCTTACACTTTCATGGATAATGAAAATGATTCCTCATGCCTAAAAATTTAAAATCAGCTCATGGGAAGACCTAATAGGTTTGAATGTAAAATTTTTAATGAAAAGTTTCCTTCTCATGCTAAAAATCAGATTGAAGAAAGAGATGCTAAATTTATCAATCAGCCTATAGATAGCCCAACTAAAACATGGAGAGACACATTCCTTGAGCAAGAAGAAGAAATCATAAATGAGTTCTTGTTATCTTTGTAGCTAGAAGACCTCTCTCAAGTTATCCCATTTGATGATGGTACAATTATTCTGAAAGATGGGGTAAAAATGCCTTTAGATGAATATATTTCTACTGATATCTTGTTGAGAAGAAGAGTTATGAAGCTGACTTTCAACTAATTAGTGATCTAGATGGCATGTTTGATGATAGTTTGGTTCTTGAAAGATATGAAGAAAACACATATTCAAGGGTTGATCCCATGTTGGATGAGGTGTCTCTATGGCTACAAATAGACCATGACATTAAGGGTCATGTGCAAGAATTGAATCTTGATGAAAGCATTTCTAGGTATTATGCATCATCTCTTGGTGGATTTTTTGCATTTTATTTTTTCCCATCTTGAAGTGGAATATAACCTTGTGGATATGAAAGATCAATTCTCAAGTGAAGAAGAATGCTATGATGAGTTCTGGCTATTTGGAGTAGAATGTTGGGTTGCAAAAATTTTGCATACTATGAACTTGAGTTTTAGCATTGAACAGATCGCCAAAAGGTAGTGGTTTGGAGCCACTCTGTTGATGCATGATTTTATGATGCAAAGAGTCTTATACTTCTCCCAGCCGGTAAATGCTTTCACATGATTCCTTTCTTATTGCTATTTTTGTGGTAGGTTCTCTTCCTACCTTTGTATATACTTTGCAAGTATGTCTTTTTGTTGTGTGTAGCATTAGTTTGAATAATGTGTGAGTTTCATGGTTGCTAGTGGTTTAGGTGTTTTGGTTAGTTTACTTTTCCCTGCTACCCTCCACCCTCTCTGTAAGAATCTCCTAGTTTTCTCCACTTATTGACTCTATTCACCCAATGGGTAAGGCACTTGTCTTTGCCAAATATTGCTGGAGTTCTCTATTTTTGCATCAAAATTAGTCCCAAAGTTAGAGCCCCTATTAGTTCCTATATGGACACAGTCCTTAAAACTTTCAATTTAAAATTTTGAACCTCTTTGAACCAAGGTTCAAAGTACTTCAAAGTGGTTTGAGATGCAAATTTTTTGATTCAAAAAATTTCAAAATCTACCCTCAGTTCATAACTTAGATTCAGTGTAGAAGTTCAAAGGTCATGGTTTGGAGATGCACCTCAGTCAAAGAATAAAATACCATCACGGTGAATCCTTAATGTTTCTCAAATCATAACTTTAAAGAGTTTTGAATTAGATAAGTCCATATATGTAAACCATTCTAATTTTTATGGGTTCATATATGCATTTGTCTTTGGCTAGACTATAGGGTTTGAGACTTAAGGTTATATAAGAGTCATCTTGTGATCATCTAAGTTCAAGAAAAGTTAATGGTTTCATTAAAATGTGGAGTTAACATATGTAAAGATGTAGATGGTGCTCTCTTCATATTTTTGAGTCAAATTAATTTGATCCCAAATGTATCCTCTTTGGTAAAATATACACAAGACTCCGTGCTTGGAGTCACAAATTGGCATTCTAGATGTTAACATAAAGAAATTGGGTTTCATCAACTTTTGATCACAGATATATGAATAATATTTCTAGGTAAATGTTTGGTGGAATATCAATTTTGTTGTAGACATATATGGAGCCAAACACCAAATTAAACAACCATGATTTTGGACCCAAGTGTATAAATTTCTAGGAAGGGGTCACGTGCGTCAACCTAGTTTGTTAACAAAGTTGATTGGTACACTAACTGAGGTTGATCTTGGGTTTGTTCAGAGTAATAATGCTAAGAGATCTATTCAAAAAATGCATCAACATCCAAGGCAATCGTTTGCTAAATTTTTTTTCCACATATGCATCCTTTAGCAATTGATCTTTGTAAAAAATGTGGACATTTGATCCAACTCAAAGGATTACAATCAAAGATGCCCTTGCTCATCCATACCTAGAAACTTTACACGATGTGAGTGATGAGCCAACTTATTCTACCATTCAACTTTGAATCTAAGCATAATAATCTAGTTGAGAAATAGATAAGGGAACTAATATGTAGAAAGGATTTCGCATTTAATCTAGAGTAAGCTCAATAGTAGTCACTTTCATTCTTAGCAATGGTGCCCATATGGATCATACCAATTGAAGCATTGAGATATATTGTTCTTGTCTTCTACAAATTTGACACCATAACATGCACTTGCTTTTGATGGTGATTGTCAAAAGTAAATCAAGATGGGAGATCTGTGAGAGAGGGATCATAGACTTTCCAAGTATTGGTCAATATCTAGATGGCCAAAAGAATATGATGTAGAACATCATAAAAAGGTATTTAAATGCATAGAGAACCTAAGCTTCACCCCCTAATCAGTAAAAATGTGAATAGAAACTCTCAAGAAGTTTCAAAATAGCCAGAGCCAAGCTTTTGACTATAGACATGAATTTCCTTAATGGGGGATGTCAATTTTGTGAGGATATGCACATGATAGAAAATGATCCTCATATTCAAACAATAAAAGAAAAATGAATGATCGTGGTTGAAAGATAGTAGACTTGAATGTATGGAGATAGATCATCAAGGAAAAATACAAGTCAGTGACAAGAGTGGTGAATTAAAATCTTTGCAAAGTTTTGTAAACGCTTCATGTCTTAATTGGGAAGGTCGTGACATTTAAATTTAATGACAAATGACTTGTCACTAAATGGAATAATATGTATCAAGAATACCCAAGCTATAATGAATACTTAAATAGGTATCATGGGTTTGTGTTATAATGGCCACTGCCCTTATATTCCTTTGGAAGATTTTTCGTCCCTGTTACACTCCTCCATGAACTCATGTATGGAATAAAAAAATTTCTTTCTGTGAACCAACACATAGAAATGCATCTATAGATTTGAAAAATTATTAGTGATATTATCACTAATGGATCGGAGGTAGTAACTTTATCGGTGTTAAATTTTTTCTTTAAGAACACAGTTTGAGCAAACCCCACAAGGTTTTTGACATAACATTTATGGATGCGGCACCCACTGAAGATCAACAAGTATGTGTCAAGAAATAGATGTCTTCAACAACATTATGAGGAAATAGTCCCACTATCGCATCCTTCTAGCTGAAAGGACGGCACTTGAGAGCACATAGAAATGCAAATGTAGAGATAAATGAACAATAGCCACCTCCGAGTCATGAACTCACCCTTAGAGGAAAACCTCAATGAATGAAGACATTGATCATGGTGTGAGTTGTTTGAAAAGGTGATCATGGAAAGCTTATTTGAATATAAACCAATTAACTATGATTTCCATACTATGGCAATAAAACATATGAAGATGTCGACAAGTGAGAATCTCCTAAAAATGTCAAGTGGGAGTATATGTGGCTCGGTGATCATGATTAGAACTCACGCCCAATTGAGGAGATAAAACCCAGTTAAAATCACGTGCCAATTATCTTCATTATAATTTTTATAGACATAATTTTTATAAACTTTGGATCAAAAAAAGGGGAAGAACATGTAATTAAAGAGGTGAGCATAACTTTTCAAAAATCAGTTTCAGTAAGAATCAATTATATTCCAGAAATGGGAAGTTACGGGAAGAAGAGAAGTATAAATATACAACAATGAGTGTATGAAGGGTTTCCACTTTTCTTCTAGAAACTATAGACTATGTGCTACCGTAGAGAGGGAAAGTCTTCTATATTTGTTCCATTTCCTTGTAAGGAAGAGAGGACAGAGTTTATTCCTGAACTGTGTGTTAAAGATAAGGAAAACTTAGTTTTGTTAATATAGTGTAAGAGAAAAGTGTTACAATTTTTCTTTTAGATAGTGATTTTGATTGCAAACATGTAATATGATATTTTTTATGTTTTAAACTTTAGAGAAGGGATACTGGAGGTTACTTGCATGACAAAAATTTGATTTTGGGGCAATTTCCTTCCATTAAGCACAATCTTTGTGTTGTTTTTAGTTTTCTTTGAAATACATTTCAATGTCACTATTTCCTAATTATATTATCATTTGAAGATATCTTTAATAGATCCGATTCCTCATTTCCTCAAGAGGATGGAAGATACTTTCTTTGTGTTTGTTTGCTTTGTAATGCAATACCTAGGCAAATAGACTTTATGTTATTTGTTTTCCTTTTCTTTCCAATTATTTAGATTCCACATCTTTTTCATGTTTATGAGTAGATGTTTGTAAACCTTTTGTGTTTTCTAGTTAAAATAATCCATATTTTCTTCATTGTAAATCATGTACGTGGAGTTTTACTCAAAAAAATTTAGAGGAAGGTTATCAATTCAATGGTAACCTATCCAACTATTAGTGTTGATTTGGTCTTCTTATCTAGGTATTTCTTTGGAAGACAATCTATTCACTAAAACTAATAAAATGTGTAGAAATTAATTAATTTTAGGATTATAATTTTGAATAATTATTTGAAATAAAAATTTCTATGGTTTTCTAATTATTAAAGACAATTTTTTACATGCAGAAAAATGCTGAAAATTAGGGGCCTAGTTCCCAACACAAAACTATATGGAAACAAATTTATTTCCCTTCAACCTTAGATTATGTTATAGATAACATATATAGATAGAACAATCAAATATAAAAATTGGCTTTAGACCTATATTTTATCTTTTTTAATGATTCAAATTTCAACTCACCTGAAATTGATAGTTTTCACTTCCCACCACATTTTTGAAACAAATCTACTCTAACCAAATGAAAAATTATACATTCTTGAAGATGACTATCTCCTCTAGAATGTCATGATATTTTAAATTTTTTTTGATATAATTTAATATTTTTTCCTTTCCCAAAACCGACATCTTTTCAAGTTTTAAAATGCTTACTTGTAGAATTTTTTAATTACAATAGACTATATCTAATTAAAACACTATAAAATCTATATGAGAAGATTATTTACTTTTAGCTCTATAAAATGGTGTTTATATATTATTAAAAAAATATTATAAAAATAGTAAGAGTTATTGAAATGTCAGTTTTCTAAAATAATTTTTTTTTATATAGTAATTGGATACAAACTAGTCTAAAACATGCATTTAGTAGACATTCCAATTGGAAAAGTGTGAGACTATATATAATTTAGCTAGAATGAATTTTTCTAGGTCATATGTTTGAATAAATTTTATTTTTATATAGAATACTCAAAATCAGCCATTTTTGATAAGTTAGCCTGAAAGGTAACACAAATTTGTACTTTTACCCTTCAATAATTTTTCATATCCTACCTACATATGTTCTTATAGATTCATTTTCAATCATTTTTGCATCTTGAAATGCACAAATCAAACTTTTTATCTTAAATTTTTTTGAAAGTTCATCACCTTCAAAAGTATTTTCCAAAGCTTTCCAAATCTTATGAGAAGTATCAAGTGGTTTTACCTAGTTGTACTCATTTCATGAAGTGAATACAATAATGCTTCTCTAGCTCTCATGTCACACATGAAAAGTTTTTTCTCACCCTCAATAAAAGTCTCCAACAAACTTTCAACAATAATTGTCACTTTTGACATAGTAGATGTGTATTCATATTTTTCTTCCAACTGTCATAATTTGTTCCATCAAACTTCAAACTATCACTTGTAAATATGTTTTCCATGGATCTCCCAAAGTTGTAAAACTCTATCTTCAAGGACCTAAAGCTCTAATACCAATTGTTAGAAAATATAGTCCACCAAGATAACTAGGGGTGGGGGGGTTGAATCAATTATCCAATTAAAATATTTATCAACCTTAATTAATCTTAACCATTCAATCAAACTAAAAAACAACCATACTAAGATGCACATACACAATTACACTAGATATGTTAACTAGGGAAACCCTTGACAAGAGTGAAAACCTTGATGGGAATGATTCCCACAAGATGATGTATTGATGTAAATATTATTTGTTAGAAGATGGACCGTATTAGGAATCTATTACAACATTTAGTACATATGAGTCCTCATTAATAGACTTTGAATCCTAGTTAGTAGATTCCAACCTTGGTAGGAGTTGTTCCAACCCTACTAGGAGTTGTAGAAGGAAGAAGGACCCATTGTAAAAATAGCTTCTAGGGCAAGACCATTGAACTTATTGTCCAACTAATCTTTCAACTATTCTTTGCACAATAATTTTCTATATTGTACTTTAACTTCTTAGATGTAAATATCAAACTTTGGATCACATAATAAAACCTTGGCAATAAAGTTTTCTTCACCTTTACTCTGTTATTCTCATCTTTTCATTCCACTCTTCATGCTTCTTGCAATCATTCACACATCACATACATGATAAAGGAAAATATCCTTCCTTTATATTGAATTCATAAAACAATTCCCTAAGTCAGTTGTTACACTTCTCAATTAATTATTATAGGACCTCATTAAGAACATGGTACACTTAACAATAACATTATTCCTTCTCCTTTTAACTTGAATAAATTTTTGTATGTGTAACATTATGATGAGCGAGATTAGCGACATCATCTCCAAAATATCTTAAAAGACATCTTTAACTTCAACTTCTTAGAATAAAAACTTTGCTAAGAGATATAGCATTTTACCATAACATGCTTTTGTAAACTATATCTCAGAACAGTCTTGACTAAAACTTGTATAACGTCTTCTAAACTTAATATCTCATGAGTTAAAGGTTAGATCCACATACTAGAAACTTACTATTATCTCCCATTAACCTTGCATAGTGAAAGTACTCAACTATCTATCCATGCCAACTAGATCTTTACCATCGTTCTTCTGTCAAATACCATAGAAAACTACTATGTTGACATTAATGACAAATAGAGTCATAAATGTAGCATACCATCATGATAATGATATAATCAAATTTATAGAATACTCCCCCAAATAATTATGAGTAATATTCATGCTTCCAATAGGTATTTGGTATTGAAAAATGTCTTTAGACACTTGAGTTGGTTAAAGAATTGGAGTAATAGATTGACATAATGATGCCTTTTTCATTGATGTCAGTGGAAGAGAAGTATGCATGAAAAAAATTCCTCACTTTGCATGGGGAGAAGTAACCTTAAATTGAGGAGAAGTATGCATAGAAATCTCTACTTTATTAGGAATATTTAGAAAGATGAGTGTATATAAGAAGGAGCAATATCTATATGAGGGAGATATGTAGCAAAAAGAGTTTTAAGGTATTGCAAGTTATTTAGTGTGAATGACTATTGCCAAAGCTAAAGAAGAAGATACAAAATGGGAAAGTAGTCTAGAAGATTCTAGAGCTTATTAATGAAGAGGATTTGAGAAGTTGAGAGCAGCAACAACAACATAGTACTATTTTGTATTCTTGGAACATAGATATTTTTCATCTATGTTGTCATCAATGCCAAATGGGGAGATTGTTAGCATGAATGTTGATGATACTAATTTTGGGGAGTATGCTAAGAATATGACTATTCACATGTTACATTCATTACTATGTTTGTCATTGATGTCAACATAGCAGTAAGTCTATAAAGACTAGTAGATAGAGATCTTGATTGTATGGATAAGGTTTTTCTTGTCTGGTGATGCATGGTTGTGGACATGTTATACATGTTGTCTTGATGACATGGTTAAGTATTCATGACAAAAATTAAAGATGTACAGAAGATATTACTAATTTACAAAGAGCAATACAAAAATAGAGCAGTTGTAAAGAAGTTTCTGATGTTTGTATGATATCTTTCATATGATACGTAATGAGGAGATGTAAAACCAACCAATGACATAAGACAACCTGATGGTGAAATCGACAAGTGCAAAAGCCCTAATATTGTACATGGGATATGTTGTATAGACTAGTAGCCGATAGTGTTATTGTAATTGCAAATTAAATAGTTATCTTATTATAATTAATTAGGAAAGCCTCGGGACTGACTTAATGAATTATTTTGAAGATATGGTTTAAAGGAAAGATGTTTTCTTTGTTTTTATGATGTATTTTTGTATTGAGTATTAGCAATACAAGGGATTATTGAATGCAAGTTTAGTGATCTAGTTTTAATAACAAGAGTAGAGATCTGATTGATACAAAAAAGATAGGGGGAGGAAGTGCATTTCAAATTTATTATTTAGCAAGGAATAATACAAAGATCATTATGGAAGTGGGTTCATTATTCTTGCCCTAAAGTTGTTTGGCTAGTGGGTCCATTTGTCTTCCAGAAATCCTAATAAGGTTGACACAACTCCTAACATGGTTGGAATCTCCTAATAGGGGGATTCAAAGTATCCTAACAAGGACACGTTCACACTAAATGTATTTATAGACTCCTAACAGGGTCCATCATCTAACAAGGAACTAAATTATATTAGTAAATCATCTTGTGGGTACCATCCCCACCAAGGTTTTCCCTCTGATCAAGGGTTTCCCTAGTTAACATATATGGTGTTATTGTGCATGAGTATATTTTTATGGTTTATGATAATATTTCCCTTATGGTTTGTGATAATAGTTGGATAACCGATTCACCCCACCCCCTTGAGTTATATTGATAGACTATATATTCTAACATATAAAACTTAATAATTCTAAACCATAACAATATAGTCATGCAAAATAACACTAGATATATTAACTAAGGAAACCCTTGATCTAAGGAAAAACCCTTGTGGGGATGGTACCCACAGGATGATGTACTAATATAAAAGTACCTTGTTAGAGAATGGGCTTTGTTAGGAGTATATAAATAAATTCAATGCATATGAGTCCTTGTTAGAGACTTTGAATCCATGTTAGGAGATTCCTATCCTATTAGGATTTGTACCAACCCTATTAGGAGTTGTGGAAATTGGATAGACTCACTATCCAAACAACTTTAGAGCAAGACCAATGAACCCACTATCCAAATGATCTTTGTATTATTCCTTACAAAATAATAGATGTGAAATGTACTTCCTTCCTCTATCTCTGTCCAGTTAATCAAACCTCTTCTCCTTTTGATATTATAACTAGATCACAAAAGTTACATCCAATAATCCTTTTGATCACTTACACACATTTACCAAACACTCTTCTCCTTCTCACACTTCACAATTGATACTCAATATAATACAAATTAAAAACAAGGGAAAAATATTTCCTTTAAACCATATACTCAAAATAATTCCTTGAGCTTGCCTTGAGGATTTCCCAATTAATTCTAATATGATAATTAATTAATTTAGAAATACAATAGCATTGCTAGCTCAAAATCTATACAAATTCTCACACGTATGATATTAGGGTTTGGAAACGTGCTGATGTAATCATGAGATTGTCTTCTATCACTGGCCAATCACACATCTCTTCATTACATCTTAGATGAAAGATAATAGAAAAACATCAAAAAACTACTTTACAATTACTTTGTTTATGTATTTCTCTCTATAGATTAGGCATATATTTCATACCACTTTAAGTTACATTATATTCATTTAACCACATCATTAGGATATAGTGTAGAGCATGTTAACAATTACTCATTCACCAAACAAGTAAAACTGTGTCTGTACAATCAAGATCTTTGTCTATTACTCTGCCAATATTCATAGAATTACTGCAATGTTGACATCAATGAGAAAAAATGTCATGAATGCAACATTTCAATTCCCTCTAATGCTTAGGATACTCCCCCAAAGTAGTATCATCCATATTTATGCTAATAATCTCCCCCTTGGACATTGATGGCAACATAGATGAAAAACATTTAAGTTCCAAGAATACCAAATACTACTCTATTTTTGTTTCTTCTCTCATCTCTCCAAATTCTCTTCATCAATCAACTCTAGAATCTTCTAGAACACTTCTCTATTTTGCATCTTCTTCTTTAGGATTGGCAACAAATTTTAACTCTAAACAACTTGCAATACCTTAAAACTCTTCTTGCTATGTATATCTCTCCCATATAGATATTCCTCCTTACACACATGAATCTTTCTAAATCTCCCTAATAAAGTATATATTTTCATTAACACTTGCACACTTCCCCTTATAAAAAATTAGGAGATTTTTTTCATGCATACTTCTCACCCATTGACATCAATGACAAAGACCTCATTATGTCAATTTACTTTTGCAAGTCTTAAACCATGTCAAGAGTCCAAATATACTATTCAATAACAAATACAATGAGTCCTCAATGACTCAACATATCATAGATACTCCACTATACAAGATGCATCAACATTTAGTCCAATCTAACAATAGTGCTCTATACCACTAGACTAGTGCATTCTTTGCATCTACTTAGAAGTAGTCAAGAGCATAACCCCAAGCATACCTCTCAGATACTCAAATGTATCTCTAGGTAAAGGCTTTTTGAACATATCTATAATTTGATCTTTAGTACTCACATACTCTAATCTGATCTCCTTCTCTTCTTCCTTTTCTTGCAAAACATGATACTTAATAGATATATTCTTAGTGCTAGAAGAAAATAGAAGATTCTTAGATATATTTACTATACTTGTGTTATTACAATGCATGATAATAGGTTCTATAACCTTAATTTCAATATCCTTTAACATCTACTTCATGCACATAACTTGATTATAGTTATTTTCTCTATAACATAGTTTGCCTTAGCTATGCTCTATGAAATACAATCTTGTTTCTTTCTTATGGACAAGACCAATCTTCCTCTAAGAAATAATGCTTCACCACTGGTGCTCTTTCTATCATCCATATTGCATACCTAATCCACATCAATATAGGCACATAATGTAAAATTGCTTGATCTATCATACCATATCCCATGGTCAGATGTTCCCTTCAAATATCTATAATCCTCTTTACTGTTGCATAATAATATTCCTTAGGATCAGCTTGAAATCTAGCTACAATCCTAACTACATTAGCTATATCTAGTCTACTGTAACTGAGATATTGTAATCCTCTAATCACTGACTTGTACTTCTTTTTCTCAACAGTATGTATCTCATCTTTACTTTATAACTTGTGACTAGTTATCATTCATGTACCAACAAGATTACAATTTTCCAAGACAAATCTTTTCAACAAGTCTTTCAAATACTTAGTTTGTGAAATGAAAATACCATCACTATTATGCATAATCTATAATCCTAGGAAAATATTCATTTCTCATATCATGCTCATTTCAAACTTATTCTTCATTTTATCAGAAAACTTATCGCTTTCTTCATCATTACCTCCAAATATTATGTCATCAACAAATATTACTATGATAAAAGATCCATTTTCAATTTCTCTCAAATACAAGTTACCATACATCATACCTTTAACAAATCCAAGCTTTTCCAAATACTTGTCCAATCTTCCATATGAAGTTCTAGGTGCTTTCTTCAGACTATGTAGAGATTTCTTTAGTCTACATACTATATCCTTTTCTTTTATTAGAGGAAATCCTTTTGGCTGCTCAATATATACTTCTTCTTCTAGTTCTCCATTTAGGAAGGCTAACTTGACATCCATCTTATCTACTTTTAACTTCTTATTTGTTGCATATGCCAAGAACATTCTAACTACCTCCATTATTGCTACAAGTCAATATATTTCCTCATAATATATTCCTTCTTGCTATGAATATCCTCTAGACATAAGTTTCGCCTTGTTTCTTACAACTTCACCTTGTTTTTTCATCTTTCTTCTAGATACCCATTTGGTTCCTATAAAATTCTTTTCTTGTAGTGTGGGAACTAATTCCCATGTATCATTCTTCATAATCTGATCTAGTTCTTCCTTCATTGCCTGAATCTAATTATAACCTTTTCATGCTTCATCTATGCCCTTATGTTCAACTTGAGAGATCATACTTAATTCCTCATTAACTCTATTTCTAGTCATCATTCCTTTGTCTTTACTTCTAATTATCTACTTTGGTGGGTGATTCTCTTCCTCATTCCTATTAGATATAGAGTTGCTAACTCAACTCGTATTTCTTCTCTTGGTTTAGAACTCTATTCACCTCTTTGTTCACCAATTTGTACATCATTCTACAAATCATGACTCGTCTCAAATATAGTTTCAACATTTCTGGTAGCAATTTAAGTATTATCTTCTTCTTAATTATAATTATAACCCATCATCTTTTCTTTAGTTCAAAAATCTTCATCAATCCTTGCATTTGTGCATTCAACTATTTTTTCGGTTCTATGATTAAAATATTGGTAGGCTTTTCTTTTCGATGAATATACGAGAAACATACCTTCATTAATTATAGGATCAAACTTACCAATATCACCATCTCTCTTAATGTAACACTTGCTTCCTGTTACCATGCTTTTGATACCCACATTCTAAACTTCCAAGTTAACTTTGCAAATTAGTTATTGGTTTTTTTAAAAACTTTTGTGATAGTTTATGACCTATGACCTGTGCAGAAGATAGAATTGTGAAGATACATTGAAGTTGAACCATCAAATTTAGAACTTCAAGTTCAACTTCGAATTTAAGCCTTAGTTAGCAAAATAAAAATTCAGAGCTCAAACTTATTAGTATGGATGTGCAGTATGATCTTCCAAGAATAAGTCTATGTTCTTAGAATCAGACTCACATGTCAAGGTTCAATGCAAATTTAGGAGCCCAGTGATTCAAAGTTTATCACTACTCATATCTATTTCAGGACTAAACACTTGGACTACATGAAGAGCCAAATTATCAAAGGAGCCAGATTGTGTTTGAATTAGTGATTGGCAGGGCTAAGATTCTAGTTTTAAATTTGATGATATATTTTCTTGGTGGGTTATTATGTGAGGCTATATCACATACTTGAAGCATTAAAAAATTGTGACACCCGATATACTTCACAAACATCCAACAAGCATTATGAGGTATAATACAATTCAAATTGGAGATAAGACACCCATGTTCTAATCGAACACTCATGAATTTAATTTGGAGGCTAAATTACCGAGAAGATGACATTGAAGTGTTCTAAGAATGGGATGGAGTTGCTATGCGATTGACACCTCATAAGTTTTAGAGGTAACATGAATTGAAACCTAGCATTTAGAGAAGGCATTAAACCACATAAATTCCTAAAAAGAAAGACTCAAGTCCCATTATATGGAAATGAGGAGCCCACAGCCATGCCTTTCATAGCATTTGAACATCTATTTGTGTGGGTAAAATTAGAATAGTAGAAGAGGTCAAATATAATATGTGAATCTCTCGATGAGATGCCTGAGCCCAAGAATCATCAAACACATCATAGAGCAAAAATGGGTCTCAGTGTGAGGGCCATAACTTTTTATTACACCATTGGATATTACTAAGTTTGGAATATGTTGTTATGAGACTAGTCTTCCAGATTCTTAATGGTGCAATTAGCAAAATTCATTGGCATTCAAAAGTTATAGCTGACTATATATACGTCTATCCAAGAGGTCAGCAAAGTAACATGGATTTAATTTATTGCAAAAGTTCCCCCCTTTTGAATTTCAATTGGTCAGTGACTATCTCTCTCTATATTATCAAGATGAAAAGATATGTTATGAAATGTTCGACCAAATGTCTAAGCAAATAATTGGTTTGACAAAATGTCGCATGGGGAGGTAGAGCCCATAAATTAGATAGGTGTCTGTAAGTAGAAATTTGGAAGAGAATAAGCATATCATAATGTTTTATTAAACATTATTTTAACCTTCAACACATTACTCCTCCTCATAATAGATAATAGAATACAAAATTATTTAAAGATCATATGAGCATTGAAAAAAAGCCATAAATATTTGAAAATGCGAGCAGTTCCAAGAAACAGTTATTCAAACTAAAACAGAATTGACATAAATAGAAGATAAATAGATTACAATCTGATGTAACAGGGGTTCTTCTTTTTTGGGCTATAAGTTCTACAGCTTCTATAACAGGTGAGAAGATAGCTCTGGTTTGAGAAAAGGGAGGGTTGTTCTTTTTCTATTTTGGAGCAAGTTCTACAGCTACTTCAGGGGAAGAGAGATTGGTTTTATAGTCTATTTGTAATGGGAGGATGTGATAATACTATTGTTATTCCATTATGTTTTTGAAATAAAGAGGATATGCATGTGTTTGATTCTATAGAGTGTACACTCATATTTATGGTTTAAAGGATCTTATGGTCTTTTATTTCCCTATTATAGACACAGTGATATCCATTACATCAGATTTGTGATGTATGTAATCTTCTGATTGATGCATTCACATTTTTTGCATGCTAATACCTACAACCCCTCTTAACACTTCTGTAATGCAATGTGGGAAGTTGAATAAGAAATCATAGGGTTATTTATTTGTCTTTGTTTCTTTATTCATAAATTATATAATCACATTCAGCTAATGTTGATGGGCAGATGTTATAAACCCTTTTGTGTCTTCAGGTTAAAGGCACAACCAAGTATCATATTCATTAAATATCATTTGTGAGGGAGATGTACCTCTTAATTTAGAGGAGGATTATCAATAAAATGATAATCTATCCATCTGTTAAATATTTTTTCTTTCTTTTTGAGTATATTGAGTCATGTTCTGTAATTCTTGTTGAAAGGCAAAATTGTTTACTAATCATTTTTGGCGACTCTGTCAGGGACCGGAAGCAAAGATCAGTGTTGAATAATTTTTTCCTCAATTTATATATATATCTCCACATATAGGAGATTGGTGACTCAATTTATTCTTCTTGCAAATCCTAGAGGGTTACAAGAATGGGAAAGAGACCAGACCCCACTATCCCAGAGATCCTTCAAATGAATGATAAGGTTCTACAAGATTTTTGGGAGCATTATAAACAAAGTATTTCAAAGGTTTTCAAGCTGAAGATGATCATTGCTCTGCCTTGCTATGGATGAGTTTATCTCACAGATTTCACAAGCTCAAAGAATTGGATGCATGCAAAAAGAAAGTGCAGTAGCTCGAGAAAGAATTGGAAGTTGTGGAAGAAGAAGCTCCAGTAATTTCATCGAGATATATTTCTTGCAACTATACAGTAATGAGTGATCAAGAAATAGGATTAAAAAAGAAGCCTCAAATGATACCTAAAAAGATACCTATTGTTAATGAGATAAATTTTGAGAAAGATCTAATGCTTCAGTATTTGTGGAATGCCTTCAAAGGGAGCATCTATGAAGCTAAAAAGAGCAAGCTGAATCTTTTTGAGGATTGTCGATCCTCCATACTACTAGATTGTGTGTACCAAAGATTCAACGATTTTAGAAATTTTGATCAAAAAATTCTAGTGGCTACAAAGATATCAATAGAAAAATTAGAGATTAAATAACCTTCATTTTCTCTCCCCTTAGTCTCAAAAGATCCAAGTGTTTCAACAACAATGCCAAAATCATCAACACCTTGGAGTTTTGATTAGCAATAGGATGAAAATCAACAAGATGAGCCACATTTTCAGAAAGAACCTCATGTCATAGAAGATTTTTTGGTAAGTGATGATAAAGAGTTAAAAACTTATGATTTCCAAACTTTATTTTCACTCAATGAAGATTCTAATCACATGCAGCTAGAAGAGGTTTTTCCTACTAAGTTCGATCCTATGGTCATTGAAATTAGTCTTGAAAAACTATTACTCTTATCTATATGTCATAAGGATAGTTCAGCTTCTAATATTCAAAAAGAAATTTTGAATTCTAATTTTTCTCTTGTATGCCAAGACAAAGATATGGTCCATATGACAGCAATAGGGAATCAATCCCAAAATGATGATGGTGAGATTGTTTGGGGTAGTGTGAATGCATTATACTTACCTATTGAATTCATTGAAGATTTTGAAATTAAAGATAATCCTCTCTTTGTGCCCTATGATCTTATATATGACAGAAAAGAGTAGGGAGAAGGTGGTCTTGAAAATTCTGGCAGTATGATCATATAGAAGCAAAATAAAGAAGCAACAGTGAATCCAAAACATAACAGCCAGCAAGAAGTTCCCTCAAGAAATCATTCATGGTTGACTGAGGAAGCTAACACCAGAGTGTATAATGAAGACCATTTGAGTTTGGTGGACGTAAAGAATAATTTAACTTTAGTCCCTTTGATTTCTTCAAAAGATTCAAATGCTCCCTTTATTTGGTCTAGTTTTGATTGAAACGTATTGAGTGATGATCTAAAACCTAATGTTCTTGAGCTTGAGGAAGAGGTAGATTATCAAGTTTTCTTGTTTGATTTTACACCAACTTGAAAGGAATGGTCTTAGCATCAAGACTTAGAGGCATTCTATTTTAAAAATGAAAGTGTTGATGCACTCACAATAGACAGGTTTTCAACAAGCCTAGTCCTAGGTTTTCAGTTGAAGGCTCCGATAAGGATAGTGTAGCCTAAATTTTGTGATGTAAGTTGACTTTTTGGATCTGATGAAATTCCTAGGTTGGTGTAGCATATTGTGGTCAGATATCTCCTTGCAATAGTCATCAATTACCTATTTGGAATGGTACATCTTAAGTATCAACCTCTCTTCCGCATAGGCAGATACTTCTCATAGCCAGTCAATGGATTCACATGAATATTTGAAGCCATCTTTGGAGGTATGGGCTGCTCACCTTGTCCTTTGTACATAACTTTTTTTTTTTTTCCTAGATATAGTTTGCTCTTGGTGGTGCTTATTGTAGCTGTCAGGTTGTTGTGTTGTTGGTTGCTTTCATCTATTGGTCTCTTTTGTTGGCCTTGTCCTCTTTTCTTTCTTCTCTACAAGCAGACCCAAGATTCTTTATGAATCCATGACTCTATTTCCTAGTAGATAAAGCACTGGCCTTCTACTAGAGATTTCTGGATTTTTGGTGTCCCTCACAGCCCACATCCTCAGTCAGAGCCAGTTGTTACCATGTTTTCGATACATACATTCTAAACTTCCAGGTTAACTTTGCAAAGTAGTTATTGGTTGGTTTTTAAATTTTTGTGATAGTTTATGACCTATGACCTGTAAAGAAGATATAATTGTGAAGATATATTGAAGTTGAACCATCAAATTCAGAACTTCAAGTTCAAGTTTGAATTTAAGCCTTAGTCAGCAAAATCAAAATTTAGAGCTCAAACTTATTAGTACAGATGTGCAGTATGATCTTCCAAGCATAAGTCTGTGTTCTCAGAATCAGACTCCCATGTCAAGGTTCAATGCAAATTCAAGAGCCCTGTGATTCACAGTTTATCACTACTCAGAACTATTTTAGGACTAAACACCCGGACTACTTGAAGAGCCAAATTATCAAAGGAGCCAGATTGTGTTTGAATTAGTGATTGGTAGGGCTAAGATTCCAGGTTTAAATTTGATGATATATTTTCTTGGTGGGTAATTATGTGAGGCTATATCACATACTTGAAGCTTTAAAAAATTGTGACACCCGATATACTTCACAAACATCCAACAAGCATTATGAGGTATAATACAATTCAAATAGGAGATAAGAAACCCATGTTCTAATTGAACACTCATGAATTTAATTTGGAGGCTCAATTATCGAGAAGATTATAGTGAAGTGTTCTAAGAATGGGATGGATTTTCTATGTAATTGACACCTCATAGGTTTCAGAGGTAACATGAATTGAAACCTAGCATTTAGAGAAGGCATTAAACTACCTAAATTTCTAAAGACTCAAGTCCCATTATATGGAAATGAGGAGCCCGCAGCCATGCCTTTCTTAGCATTTGAAGATCTATTTGTGTGAGTAAGATCAGAATAGTAGAAGAGGTCAAATATAATATGTGAATCTCTCGATGAGATGCCTGAGCCTAAGAATCATCAAACACATCATAGATCAAAAATGGGTCTCAGTGTGAGGGCCATAACTTTTTATTACATCATCAGATTTTGCTAAGTTTGGGATATGTTGTTATGAGACTAGTCTTCCACATTCTCAATAGTGCGATTAGCGAAATTCATTGGCATTCAAAAGTTATAGCTGACTGTATATACGTCTATTGAAGAGGTCAACAAAGTAACAACATGGATTTAATTTATTGCAAAAGTTCCCCCCTTTTTAATTTCAATTGGTCAGTGACTATCTCTCACTATCTTATCAAGATGAAAAGATATGTTATGAAATGTCCAACGAAATGTCTAAGAAAATAATTGGTTTGACAGAATGTCACATGGGGAGGTGGAGCCCATAAATTAGATAGGTTTCTATAAGCAAAAATTTGGAAGAGAATAAGCATATTATAATGTTTTATTAAACATTATTTTAATGTTCGAGACATTAATCCTCCTCATAATAGATAATAAAATACATAATTATTTAAAGATCATATGAGCATTGAACAAAAGCATTAAATATTTGGAAGTGTGAGCAGTTCCAAGAAACAGTTATTCAAATTGAAACAAAACTAACAGAAAGAGAAGATAAATAGATTACAATCTGATGTAACAGGGGTTCTTCTTTTTTGGACTATAAGTTCTACAGCTGCTATAATAGGTGAGAAGACAACTTTGGTTTGAGAAAAGGAAGGGTTATTCTTTTTCTATTTTGGAGCAAGTTTTATAGCTACTTCATGGGAAGAGAGATTTGTTTTGTAGTCTGTTTGTAATGGAAGGATGTGATAATACTATTGTTATTCCATTATGTTTTTGAAATAAAGAGGATATGCATGTGTTTGATTCTATAGTCTGTACGCTCATATTTATGGTTTAAAGGATATTATGGTCTTTTATTTCCCTATTTTAGACATAGTGATATCCATTACATCATATTTGTGATGTATGTAATCTTATGATTGATGCATTCATATTTTTCCCATGCTAATACCTACAACCCCTCTTAACTCTTTCATAATGCAATGTGGGAAGTTGAATAAGAAATCATAGGGTTATTTATTTTTCGTCCTTTCTTTATTCATAAATTTGATAATCACATTCAGTTAATGTTGATGGGCAGATGTTAGAAACCCTTTTGTGTCTTCAGGTTAAAGGCACAACCAAGTATCATATTCATTGAATATCATTTGTGAGGGAGCTGTACCTCTCAATTCAGAGGAGGATTATCAATAAAATGATAATCTATCCATCTATTAGTATATTTTGTCTTTCTTTTCGAGTGTATTGAGTCATGTTTTGTAATTCTTGTTGAAAGGAAAAACTATTTACTAACACTTCCAAATATTCTGAAATACTTAACTAATGGTGAATGACCAAACCATAATTAATAGGGTGTCTTGTTCATACCTTATTAGATTTGTACTTTGTTCAAGGTGTATATTGTAGTATTGACTACTTCTCTCCAAAAAGTCTTAGAAACATCATTCTCAAAAAAAATTTCTCTTGCTACCTCTCCTATTGAATTATTTCTTCTTTTTGCATTCCCATTCTGTTCAAGTGTTCTAAGTGAATATTCTTGTCTTTTAATTCCATTATCTTCACAAAATATGTTAAAATCTCTAGAGGTGAATTCTCCTCCTCTATCTAATGTAAACAACTTTATCTTAACAATAGATTCATTCTCAAATCTATTCTTAAATATCTTAAAATTCTCAAATGCCTCAGACTTCTCTTTAAGGAATGATACCCATATCATTCTAGTGAAATCATCAACAAAAATCATAAAATACCTTTCACCATAGAATCCTCTTGTTATTGAGGAACTACCCATATTTTTTTGAACAATTCGTAGCTTCTCTGTTGTTGTGAACTTCTTGCTAGGAACTAATACTTCTATTTAGCCAAAATGCATTCTTTTCAAACAACATTAGTAGGCTTTGTTATCTTAGGAAAGTCTCTTTCTACAAATGTGCTATTAACTTTCACAATATTATCAAAGTTTATATGAAAATATCCTTTATGCAATAACCAACTATTCTCAACTTTGGCAATCAAAAATCTCATTTCAGTAGGTTTCAACTAAAATACATTACCTTGGGATCTAGTTCTAGTTCCAATCAGCTTACCATTTCTTTCTTTGATAATGAAAGATTTATCTATGGATTTCAACTGATATACCTTGTCTACCAACTTTCCAACACTCAAAAAGTTATGATTTAATCTGTCAACAAAGTAAATATCTTCAATGTTAGTTTTACCATAAAGAGTGATGCATCCAATCGATGTTATATGATAGGCTTCATTGTTACCAACTCTAACAATACTTCCATTATGATTTATGAACTTAAAAAACTTGTTCATATCAATAGTCATCTAATGTAAACATCTGCTATCAATTACCTAATAAAAAATATTCTCAACTTGGGTAAATAGAGCTCTTTCTTCTCTAATTTCTCTATCAATATCATCTTTTGTGATAGCCACAAATCCTAATACATTATCAATTTCACTCCAACCTTTTTCATCAAATTACTCATCTTCATTAACATACAAATAATTTATGAGTTTTGTAGGCCTAAACTTTCCTTTATACTTTTTCTCTCTTTTAGGACATTTAGATGCATAATGACCAAATTAATTATAAGTCCAAAATTTAAAGATATTTTTACCATGGTTTTCTCTTGTCAAAACAAAGGCTATACCTTCCCTAATATTCTTGTCTTCATCAGATCTACTACTACTTGAAAAATCTCCATGTCTGCTTGCACTACTCAAAAGGCTTGGCAGAACATTGAGTGCATTGAAAGTTGTCCACACTCTTGTTAGATCTCCAAACTATCTTAGATAAACTTCTATTTTTTCCAATCTTCCAAGAAATGTTTCCTTAGTGAAATCTTTATTGTAGAGTATAATTAATTGAATCATTTGAGACAATTTCTTGAATGGTGGTTTTAAAGTTTTCTAGATCTTCCACACAACCTCATCTTCTTGCTTATTTCCACCATTAGTCTTAATTCCTACATTAATCTCTAATATACTACCAATAAATTTTCTTATAGATTCATCTTCCATTATTTGAGCATCTTGAAATACACATATCAAATTCTATAATCTTACTCTTTTTGCATGTATATCATCTTCAAAAGTAGCTGCTAGTGCTTTCCAATTTTCATGAGATGTTTGAAGTGATTTTACCTAACTATATTCATTCTTAGGAAGGTTTGATAGTAAAAATTCTCTAGCTCTCATGTTACACATGAATAGATCTCTTTTTGATTCACTACATTGTTCAAGATTTTCCTCTTTCACAATAGTCTTGTTAGCTTTTTTCAAAAGCCAATATCTAGGACCCATGCATAGAAAATGTGTCTTCATCTTTTTCTTCCAATTGTCATAGTTCACCCCATAATATCTAGGACTATCATTTCTATAAAAAATTCTCCATTGATCTCCCAAAGTTTTTAATCTTTCTCTTCAAGAACCTGAAGCTCTTATACTAATTATTATAATATATAGTCCACCAATATAACTATTGTAGAGGGGGGGGGGGGGGAGTGGGTGGGTGCTGATGGGGAGGCCATATAATCATAAACCATAAAAATATAATCATGCACAATAACACTGGATATGTTAACTAGGGGAACCCCAGTGGGGATGGTACCCACAAGATGATGTACTAATAAAAATGTTCCTTGTTTGAGGATGGACCTTGTTAGGAGTCTATAAATATATTTAGTACATATAAGTCCCTATTAGGAGACTTTAAATCCCTATTAGGAGATTCCAACCCTATTAGGAGTTGTATGAACCCTATTAGGAGTACTTTTGGAGGACAAATGGACACACTATCTAAAAAGGTTCAGGGAAATTCTAATGAGCCCAGTTAAAAAGATGTCTATATTATTCCATGTAAAATAATAGATGTGAAATGTACTTCATTCCTCTATCTCTATCCTATCAACCAAAACTCTTCTCCTTCTAATCTTATAACTAGATCACAAAATTCACATCCAATAATCCCTTGGATCACTTGCATGCATTTACAAAATACTTTGTTCCTTTTCGCACTTGACAATTGATACCCAATACAACACATATTACAAGAAAGGAAAACTTTTGTCCTTTATGTCATATCTTCAAAATAATTTCTTGAGTCAACCTTGAGGCTTTCCTAATTAATTATAATAAGATAATTTATTTATTTATTTATTACTACAATACCACTATCAACTCATAGTCTATACAATTTGTCACATGTGTAATAGTAGGGCTTGCACACTTGTTGATATCATCATCAAGTTGTCTTCTATCATTGGATGACTACACATCTCTTCATTACATCTTAGATGAAAGATATCATACAAACATCAGAAAATTCTTTGTAGTTACCCTATTTCTATACTTCTCTCTATAAATTAGGCATATCTTCTATACCACTTTGAGTTACATCATGTGCACTTAACCACATCATTAGGAAATAGTGTAGAACATTTCCATGACCACACATCACCAAACAAGTAAAACCTTGTCTGTACAATCAAGATTTCAATCTATCACTCTACCAATCTTCATAGACTTACTACTATGTTGACTTAAATCAAAAACATAGTCATGAATGTAACATGTCAATACTCTCCAATGGTAAGGATACTCCCCCAAAGTAGTATCATCAACATTCATGCTAACATGTAAATATTTTTTATTAAAATCATTTTAAGAGAGGTTGACCTAGCAATAATTTTGAAGATCTAATAGTCTATGTAAATCCTTTAATAAGGTTGCATGAATAATCAAAGTCATCTGAAAGGGCCACTCCTAATAGGGTGATTGAATCCTTTAAAAAGGTTATTTTTAATATTGTGTTTTGTAAACCTTTTACATGGTTGGCTCCTAATAGGGTTCAATATGAAAGAGTAAAAAATTGGTGATATTTTGCTAGTGGTTATTCTCAAATCTAGTTTCCACATAAAATCCTAGTGTCAAAGTTTGTATTGAATGCTTTATATGTTTTACATTTGATGAGTATTTCATTAAGAAAATCAAGTTATGTTTAAGACAATATTTTTGCAGTAGAGACTGAGCAAAAGTAGGATAAGTAGAAAAATGAGTATTTATATTTAATTATTCAAATAGTACTTAAGGACCTTGAGTAATTTATTCACCCCCTACTCCTCAATTATTCTAAACATTTTTAACATTTGGTATTAGAGCTTGGCATTTATAGAAATTTTTTTTGAATGTACTTAAAACTAAAGATCATGACTCATAAGAGAGATTTACCCAAGCTAAATAAGGAGAACTTGCCTACATGGAAGACCTTGATGAGGTTTCACATATCCTATATTAGTGATGCTACTATCAACTTTATGGACAATGCATATGTAAAAATAACCACTACTCATCTGATAGTTGATAAACTGAAGCTAAAGGAAGAACACAATCAAGCAATGTTGGAGATTTCCTCAACCCTAATCTATGCCAAGTTTGATGACCTAATATTGTGAAATTGTAAAGAAAGTGTATGACAAATTGAAAACCATATATGGAGGTGATGCCAATGTCTTGAGAACCAAATTTGAAATCTTGAGAGGAACACATGATGGCATGAGAATGATGGAAGGTGAGAATATAGTACAATACTACACAAGAGTTGAATGTGCTGTTAATGATATTCATTATGAAAATGGAGAAATCAAAGATGAAACAATAATAAGTTATTGAGGACTCTTCTCCCTATTTATGCCATTAGATATTCTATAAATCAATAACTAAGATGTACACCAACTAATGCTTTGACCTTAGATGGTATAATAGGTAGACTTGCTACGTTTGAGATGTAAAACTTTGATAACTACACACGTACTACTATTGAATCTATATTAAATTCATAGTTAGTTCTTAGTAAATGAAAATGAAAACATGTGAAAAGTGATAGTGATAGTTATGATTATGAGATTGATAAACTTGAAGCCGTTATTGCAAAACTATTTGGAAGAGGAAAAGGTATACTACCTATTATTTTTTTTACATGCAACAAGGTTGACTATATTGCTACTAGGTTTCTTGATAGAGAGGATAAGAATGAAAGGAAGGAAGGATAGTACAAAGGAAGGAGAGATTGAAAATACTACAAGAGAAAAAAAGATGACAAAGGCAAGAAATCTTGTTATATTTCTAAAGAAGAAACTAAAAATGAATATGAGTGTAATGATGATGAATTGGTCTATGTTGCTATGACAGAAGATTCTAATGAAGATGAGAAAAATGCATTAATCTCATATATAAACAAGAGTGATAGATGGATAATTGATAAAGGATGCTCCAATCATATGAATATCGATAAAGATAAATTTGAGGATATTGTTCCATATAAAGGTGGATGTGTCATAGTTGGTAATGATATCCTATGTGTTGTAAAAGGAAAAGGCACTATTGAACTTGACTAACAAGACAAAATGTGATAATATTTACTAGGTTGAAAGATTTAACCCTAATTTTTTAAGTATTTCACACCTAATAAAATCATTTTATAGAGTTTAATTTCATAATAGGAAGGCCAAGATACATGATGTTGATATAAGTTGATTTGAACTGGTGATCTGACAAGAGGTAACTTGTTCTATCTAGATTTATCAAATGAAACATGTTTTTTTGCACAAAAATAAGATGTTTGATTATGGAACAAGAGATTATGTCATGTGAACTAAAGAAGCCTAACAATTCCATTTGTAAATAATTTCAATTAGGAAAAATGACCAAGTCTAGATAGTTTTAAGAGAAAAAAACTACACTACTATTGATATTTGGACTTAGTTTATACTGACCTATGTGGATCCATTAATGTTCAAAGGTATCTTGGAAGTAAGTATCCCATTCTATTTGTTGATTACTACTCTTGGATGATGAATGTGATATTTCTTAAAGCTAAATCTGATGCTTTTCAATTATTGAAGTGGTATTTAGCCATAGTGAAAAATGAAATAGGGAAGAGTTTCAAGTGCTCGAGATTTGATAGAGGTGGTAAATATATTTCAAATGAGTTGAATATATTTTGCAATGATAGAGGAATTAAAAGATAGATTCCAACACTAAACACCACTTCTTAGAATGGAATAGCTGATTGTGCAAGAACATTAATGATGTAGAAGAGTGTAACAGAGAAGTATTGGCATGAGAAGATGTTAGTACTATTGTCTATACCGTGAATAGAGTACAAGTCAAGAAAGATACAAAGGCTACATCTTTTGGACTATTATATCAATATGCTCCTAATGTGAAATATTTCAAAATCTTTGGAAGTAGATGTTATATGTTGAAACATAATAGAAATTGAAAAATTGATGCAAAGAATGATGAAGGAATATCCCTAGGTTATATGACCTAAAGAAAAGCTTATAAGTGTTTAAAATCTAACACTAAAAAAAGTGGAAAGTGAAAATGTGAAAGTTGATGAGTTTTCAAAAAGAAGTGACATTTCATGTAATAAAAAACTTGAAGATTACATTACATCCATCTATCTGAATGATAATGCTCCCAGATCTCAAAATGAATAAGAAAATCAAGCTGCAATTCACCAACAAGCAGGAAATGATGAAGTAAAAATATAAATTGTTGAGTAGTAGAGAGTGGGTGCCAAGAAACAAACTCAAGATGTCGAGTCAAAGATAGGGAATTCCAACCATTAGATAGAAAATTCCAAGCATGTAGAACATGAACCAAAACCTCAACAAGAAAGAGAAAATGAGCTTGAGATAGTTTTTCCTAATGAACATATAGAAGAACTGAGAAGGAAACTACTTGAGCTAGCAAAATATGTGAGAAGACATCACAGACCTAAAAAAATCATTTTTGATGTTGAATCAAGTGTTATGACAAGAAAAATACTCAAAGATAATACATTCTTACTTTGTGAATTTGAGCCAAAGATAGTAAAAAATGCTTTAGACAATGAAGATTGGATTCAACCAATGAAAAATTGACTAGATTAAGAAGTACAATACTTGGAATAAATTGGGTTTTTAAGAAAAAATTCAATGAAAATGAAGATGTAACAAGGAAAAAGGCAAGATTAGTCAATAAGGAGTTGACTATGGAGAAACATTTTCTAATGTGGCAAGATTTGAAGGAGTTAGATTGTTAATAAAATATTGATACAAGTATGAGAATATGTTTCAATCATTGTTTTGTCATTAATGTCAAACCAACTATTTGCTAGTAATAAAATTGTTTAGATAATTTAAGTATTATCATTTATTTGATTGATGAAGAGGATTTGATCAAATGAGATAACAAGAACACCTAGAGGAAAGGTTGAGTTATGTTATGTGAAATGAATACAAAGATCAATTAAGAAAATGATAATATAGTGGATTGATTATCTTGACACTGCAAAGGATGGATAAACTGATTAATCCTAGAAGAACAAGAAAGAAGAATTGAGTATACTAAGTGTGACCAAGTGCATAGTTGGTGCTAAGAAAAGTGAAGATTCAATGGATGTCGAGTGAACATAGTATAAATTGAGTAAAGTTTAGTTGATTTTGAGCATTAGTAAACTTTAGTATGTGTTGAGTAAACTACTAGTGGATACCAAGAGGTGTAGTATTTGTCAAGAATTAGAAGATATTTAATGTTGAGTGAGAAAATTATGAGTTTTATTGTGAATTCTATGAATCTGAGCTGAAAAGATTGATTTCTTGGATTGTGATTTCTTGGATTGTGTTAACCCTATGAAAGATGAGCTTGATGAGATGGTAGGAAAAAATTGAAGATAAACCATTTTGAGATGAATTCAAAAAGGATTGAGAATGAATATTCTAGATGGAGCAAAATAGAAAGATGGTTAGATTCAATGAATCCTACCTAAACATAGAATGGATGATTATGATTAGGTGAAAAAAGATCCAAATTATCTTTATAAGGGAATACAAGGCATGAAAAAATAGTTGGCTAGTAGGCATTTGTGAAAAACTGGCTAGTAGGCATGTGTGAAAAACCTAAGGAAAACAAGGAGTCTAGGGTATTGTTTTGTATGAAGGGAAAACTATAGAGTTTGCAGTTGGCATGCAAAGAAAGAAGGCTTAAGGATATGAATGCTTTAAGGGTGAACAAGCTATCAAAGCTGAATTGAATGAAGCCAAGTAGAATGGAGTATAGAAACTAATATCTATAAACTACAAGTGAGTTGTGATTTATTATCAAATCAAGCCTTACTGTTGCTCTCTAATCATTGTACTAATTTAGGGTAAATCCTTTGGACTAAGTTTGACATAATTATCATTTTCAAATTCTTTAATTGGCTGGAATTCAAAGAGAATGGAATAAAGTCCTCTAACAATTCTCACTACCAACAAGGTGATTGAAATCATTTAACCATGTCACACTTAAAAGTGCATATTGTAACCTTTAACAAGGTTGAACTTTCACAGGGCATCAATTCAAAAGAGTGAGAATTAGTAACATGTTACTAGTGGTTTTTCCCAAATTGGGTTTCCATGTAAAATGCTTGTGTAATATGTGTGAATAATTCTATTATGTTTCATATTTACATTTCTTCAAAGTGATTTTGATCTAGGATAGTAATCTACAAGTTTAAATTTTTTATTATATGATCGATGCATGCAAGATATATGTTAGGGAGTTATATGTATGAGTTTTGTTAAGGATTAAAAAATTTAATTGGGAGTTTTGGACCTTGAACAACTGATTCACTACCCTCTTAGTTATCCTAAATTATTCAAAGAATTGGTATTAGAGCACTTGTTGCTTGTGAGAGATAGTTTCAAGATACTATAAGTAAAAGATTAAAATGCATAAGAGGGAGGTACCTAAGCTTAATAAGTTGAACTTTCCAGCTGAGAAATTTTTGTTGAAGATATATCTAGGAGGACTTGGTGATCATGCAAAAATGACTATTTGTATTGAACATCTTGACCCTGCTGGAGAACTCATTACTGAAAATCTAAAAAAGAAAAAAAAGCACAATTAGGCAATGTTGGAGATTGCATCTACCCTAAGTTATTCTAAGTTTGATCATATTAAGAGCCATGATACTACAAAGAAGATGTGGGATACTCTTTAGACCATCAATGGAGGAGAAATGAATGTTTTAAGAGCCAAATTAGAAAGTCTTAGAGGTAATTTTAATGAAATGAGAATGAAAGAAGGTGAGAACATTGTTCAATATTGTTTTACAATAAAATATTTTGTTAATGTTATAAAAGGAGCTATTGGTAAGATTGATGATGATACTATATTGAAAAAAGTATTGAGGATATTTCTTCCCATCTATGCTATTCAATTTTCTACCATACAAGAGCTAAGATGTATGCCAGGCACTAACTTGGTACTTCAAGGATTGATACATAGGCTTACTGCCTTTGAACTCTCTAATTTTGATAACTTCAAATTTAAAAGTGTTGAATCTTCTTTCAAAGTTGAGTTATTACTTAACAAACCTAATGTAAACATAAAGAAAAAGGTCATTTATATTTCTAGTGATAGTGACATAGATGAGGAAGATGTTGAACAACTTGAAGCATTGTTGGCTAGGAGATTTCATAGAGGCAAAGGAAAATAGGAACTTAAGATGCCTATTATATGCTTCAATTGTGATGAGGTTGGTCATATTACTGCTAGAAGTCTAGAGAAGAAGAATAGTAGAAGTGGATACAAATTCAAAAGAAAAAGAGTTGAGAACAATAAAGAGTACAAGGGCAAAGGAAAGAAATCCTACTACATTGCTAAAGAGGAATCTAATAAAGAATCTAATGATCACGAGGATGAAGTTTTCTATGTTACAATAAAAGATGAATCTGATGAACATGAGGTAATTACACTTGAACCTTATGTGAATAAGAGAGATATATAGATTTTTGATAGTGGTTGCTACAATTACATGACTGCAAACAAAAGTAAGTTCAATTCACTTGTGCACTATGATGGAAATAGTGTTAGATTTTCAAATGGTGCACCATGTCTTATAAAAGAAAAAGGATCAATTAAGTTGATAGATAAGATCATTTGTGATCATTTTTATTATGTAGAAGGATGAATTACAAATTTCTAAGTGTTTCACAATTGAATTGTGCATGTTGTAATGTTGAATTTGAAAATAGAAAAGCCAAGATTTATGATGCTAATGGATATTTAATTAGCAATGGTGATCAAACTAAAGGTAATCTTTTCTATCTTGAGATGAATGATGCTACTTGTCTAGTTGTATAATTTGATGATATTTGGCTATGGGAAAAAAAGACCATGTTATGTTAATTTTGATAATTTGGTCAGTTTCAATACAACATGAAGAGAGTCGGAGGTTTCCAAACCTAAAGAAACTAGAGAATGTAATCTGTAAACAAAGTTAGTTAGGCAAGATCGCTAGATTATTCTAGGATGATGTCCATGAAGTTTTTGAGGGAAAAATATGACTGATTTCAAATGTTTTAGTGATACTTATCTAGAGAGGAAAATGAAATAGGTAAAAGATTAAAATGTCTAAGATCTGACAAAGGTGGAGAATTTACATCAAATAAGTTTGAGATGTTCTGTAATGATAGAGGAATTAAAAATGGCTTCACAAAATGGAATTTTTGATAGGATAAATAGATTTTTGATTGACTATACTAGAACACTTATGATGGAGAAGAAGGTTGGTTTTAAATACTAGAGAGAAGCTATAAGTACAATTGTCTATCCCCTGAATTGTGTAGAAGTTAAGAAAGGTAATCATTCTAAACCTTTTGAATTGAGGTATGGATACTCACCGAATATAAAATATTTTAAGGTATTTGGAAGAAACTATTATATTCTTAAGGATAATAGGGAAAAAAAATTGATGCTAAAAGTGGACAAGTTATATTCTTAGACTATTCCATAATGAGAAAATCTTATAATTTTTTAGATACTAACACTAACAAGGTTATAGAAAGTGCAAATGTGAAATTTGATGAATATATAGAAGAACATGAAATTGAACTTGGAAAAAGAATCTAAAGATTAAAAATCCTTTTTTGTATTTATATGATGGCATGATTGATAATGATGTCATGAATCAAGTCAAAAACTAAGAACAACAAGTTTTGATGATGATTGAGTCATAGATAGTGATTATTGAGCTACGTTCAAGAACTGAGTTACAATTAGGAGTTGAGTTGCAAAATAAACTTGGGGTTCATGATGATACAAAAGTTTATACCCTTGTTTGAGGTATGAACTTCAAACAATCTCATGTAACATGGAAAAAATACCCAACCTATGGGACTTGTACTGTGAGATTGTGCCTCTGAAGAAGGTCAACTTCCTTACCATCATGATACACCTAACTACTACTTAAGAGGAAATTGAAGAATGAGATGCATGAAATCAAACTACCTATTCTAATATATAGGGGGTGATGCACCTAATTGGAATGGTTACAACTATGCCCTTGTATGCACAACACATCAATGAAAAACTAGATACATAGATCCTAAATCTATTATACTCTTAAAGAATCGCATGCATGTTGAATGGAAATACATCTTCACAATGCAACATTCATCAATAGTTTAGATTCAATATATAACCTTTAAAAAATAGAAAGAAAAGTTTAGGATAAGGCAAGATACATGTACATACAATGAATGGAAAGAAGAGGTAAAGAAGAGCTATTTCATTAATTGAAAGAAAAGATTATAATTATGGAGCACAGGGATACTACAAGTAGACATGAAAGAAAAAAGAAGAACCCCTAGAAGAAATTTACAATTGCCTTTTATATAGTTCAGGCATAACTCTAATATTACATTGAAATTATAAACTCAACCATTGAATTCAAGTTGTAGAATGGAAATAAATATTGATTGGAGAAAATCATGATCAAATACACATTCTCATGCAAAATATTTTATCTTTGCATAAAATTTAGCTTGCATGAGACATAAATAATGATCATTACTACTTTGGTATTTATCAAATAAATAGTATTGAGAAATGAGTGTCAACACACTTTACCATTTTCATATGAATGTCGAGCACATAATGTATGCTAAGTCAGAATTTTAGTTAGTGTTGAGTAGATAATAGTGTAGTATGTGCTGAGCAATACATGAAATGTTCACGTGCCAAGTGATCCAGAATTGTTTGAATGCTGAGAAAAAAAATCATTCATATGACGAGCAATTTAGAAATAACATGTGTTGAGCTATATAGGTTATAATAGGTGCTGACCAAACTAGGAAACATAGTTGATACCAAGCAATCCAGAAATAGTATGTGTCAAGCATCAGTAACACTACATGTGTTGAGCAACATAGGATTAGCATAAAAGTTTGTACCATCACAAACTAAGATGTAAAATGGTTATGCATGACACAAAAGAAGATAAGAAGATAAGATCAAATCCTTTCATTTACCTATGAATTCAACATGTAGCCAATCAAAAAATTGGAGACAACATGCAGCCAATAGGTGAATACAAAGAATTTGAGCGGGAACATTATAATCAAGGATGCATAATGAATCACAAGTCTTTATAAGGAGAACATGACACCATTGCAAGATTTTTTGACAAAACAAGAAGAAGTCAAGGTTATTACTAAGCATTTTGTAGAATAGAGGTGTCAACGAATTAGTGGAAAGAACAACATCTATACATCTAGTTGATTAGAATAGATCAAGGGACACATTTAGATATCAGATCTAGCAAAGATCAAAAAAAGTTGAGGAGATCAAATTCTTGAGATCAATAATTTTAGATTGCATACAATCTAGTTATATGTTCTAATACTCTCTCACAATTTTATTAGAAGTTGAAATCCTATGTTGATAGGTTAGCTTAACAGGTAAGTAGGAGATCCTTTAGAGAAGGACAAGTAAGGGAAAGAGAGCCTTTGGTGAAGGCCATGAAAGTTCTATTAAGTTAGGTTGGTTTAATAGCCTATATTGTAAATACTTTAATAGGGTGACACTTCATGTAAAGTATTTGTAAATCATATTAACAGGTCACATTTGACAGTGTGTAAAGCCTTTAACAGAGTAGGCCTTTAATAGGGAAAACCATTAAAAGTGGTTGAACTCATTGCTACAATATTTTTTGTGGGTGTCATCCCCACCCCAATTTTACCTTCTTATTCCTAGAGGGTTTCTAGGTCACCAAAATCTATTGTGTTATGTGGTGATGCATGCTTTCATTTCATGTTTATTTGAATTTTTCTTACATGCATGATAATTTCAATTATATGTTATTAAGGATTTGAAAAGGATAAAAAGCTATTAATTTTGATTCATCCCCCACTCTTAGAAGCACTCTTCCCATTTAGGCATTCCAACAATTGGTATCAGAGCCAAGTTCCCTCAAGGAGATGCCTAACAACTTGGAGAAAAGGTTCAAAGATGGAATTCTTTAAACTTGGGAAGATCATTGAAAATCAAATGATTGATGTGCACCTCACTCTACACAAGGTAAAGGAAGCTAGAGAGTAATTGAGGAAATCCTTGAAAAGAAGGAAATACAAAGCTATAGCTAAGAATGATATACACTACAAGGAGATTGACACCACACAAGTATTTTCTAATAGAGATTCTAAGGAGTTTGATGCAGAAATAGCTATACTAATGGAGAAAAATAGAGCTCAAGTAGAAGAGATAAGATCTCTCAAGATGGAAAAAGAATCACAAGCCATGATGCTATGTGAAATCACTGAACAAAAGAAAAGAGCAATTGAAGATAGGGCCATGCTTGAAGATGAAAAGATAAAACTTGTAAATAGAATTGAGGAGATGTCTACTAAACTCACAAAAATATCAAACATGAAGTTGGATACACTTAGCCAAATGTTGAATGCCCATCATGAACTCAATATGAAAGACATTGAGATCTCTACTCTAAGGATGCAAACTGAACAATTCTGAAATGAGTTGAAAGAGAAAAAGAGATAGCAGAGAAGTTCAACAAGTCAAGTGAAGCTCTCAAGCACTTTGAGCAGTTGCTGAAATCACCAAGATCAAAGAATGATGAATCAGGACTTGGATTCACCAGTACTGAAGAAGGTGAAACAAAAAAGAGTGCTAAGCAAAGAAGTAACATAGGGAAGAACTCAAAACCCACTTGTCATTACTATAATAAGAAATGGCATACTGCTAATGTTTGTAGGAGTAGAAAGACCAATCAGTAGAACACACCTAAAAGAAAAGGGTATTATCACAAATGCAACATGCAAGGATATTTAACACAAGATTTCAAGACTAAATTTGTGAGGACACAAAGATTTAATGGTCATTGCTACAATTCCAAGAAGTATGGACATAGAGCCTTTGAGTGCAGATCAAAGCCTGTGTGGACACCAAATCAGCATGAAAGGAGAAATAACTATGCACACAATTAAAATTAAGACTAGAATACAAGGAAAAGTTGTCATTATTGTAAAAAATATGGTCATGTATCTTATAAATACATAAGAACACACTTCACAGGGAACTACAGTAGATGGTTGAATCAAACCACATGTTTTAGCTACTTAAAGAATGGACAAGTCAACAGGAACTATCCAACAAAGGCCAAGACACCCAAGACTAAAGTTAACAAGGGCAAAGAAAAGGTTGATGCTAAACACATAAGGGAAGATATGAAGAATACATGGTAGAGAAGAGATGGTACAAGTGCATCCAATGAGGGGTCACTTCACCCAAGAGGTCAAGTGATCACACCTCATCCAACTAAGTACTAGATAAGCCTATGGGGCTAATACATATAAAGATGTATCATACAATATAGAAGCACTAAAAAGGGGAAATTTTCATAAGTTAAGATGCTAGAATAAAAGTTGGAAGATGATGCCAAGTTACCTTTGGTTGTCAAGTAAGACTCTAGTGTGTGTCGAGTTGAATAGTTTAGTTGCTGTCGAGTAAGACTTGATAGTAGCTACCAAGTGAGTGAAATAGAATGGATGCCAAGTTGGAAAATATTTTGGAAGTTGAGTGATAGTTGTATGGACAAAATGCAATAAATTCTAGGTTTCAAGCCTAATAAAAGTGAAAATCATTCATTTTTCAATCATTTAAATGATGAGAAAATTTGAGCAAAGTGACCAAGAAATTTCCCAGCAATCAAGAGGCAATTTTCAGTGATTCAATAGTTACCCAACTCAATTCCATCGATTTGCTAGGTATTTTGTTCATGTGTCAAGCTATGCATTTTGAAAAATTTGTTTAAATAGTAAGCCCTAGTTTGGTTAGAAATGGCATCTAGTTCCAAGTTATCCAAGGGAAAGGAAGGTTTGGAGATTCAATTAGTTAGCAACTAAGTTAAAAAACTAGAATTCAAACCTATCCTAGAGGTTTCATATAAAAATGATCCTGTTGGTGTCCTATCTGTGATCCCTAACAAAGTAGAGATGGTTTGAGATGTACACAAGTGCTATAACTATAAGATAGGGGAAATAGGAGGTTTAGAGATAGAAAATGCATATGAAAATTTGTGTCACAATGGGAAACTAAAGGATGAATATGCAATAGTCGAGAAGAAGGGATTGATAAAAGCCCTAGCTTTCCCCACAGTATTCAAAACTGAGTGGATTAGGATTTTTTATGAGTAGAATCCATGATGGAGCCTTCTAGCTAGAGATTGGCCCAATCAAGTTTACCAAGAAAATAGTTCATAGGTTAACTGGATTCCAAACCCTAGATTAGCCTAAGATCCTAAGGAGTGATAAGAGGGAGGCAATTGAGAATAACACTGGTGCCAAGTGGAATAATAGGGGTATGAAAATTGACACAATCAAAGACCCCCTAATTGATTTTCCTATGAGGGTGATATCTCACAAATTCTACCAATTTAGTAGGCTCAATAGTGTACCCTACATAGCAGTGGATGTAGCATATAAACTAGTGAAAATGAATCATAGTTATAATCTTGTTGAGTTGATGATGTAGCAAATCAATGAAAACCTAGGAGCCACAAGGAAATCAAAAGGGGCTCAATGTAAATTCAGTTCAGTTTTGGTTTGTATGTTCTTTTATGTGATGAAAGAATTCCCTTCAGTTGGAAAGGTGAATTGGAATCAAGACAAGACAATTATTGAGTAGATAAATGGGTCTTTTGCACAAATTGGCTAAAATTTTGATGCCCAAATGACCAATTACTTTGAAGACTTCAAATAATCCATGAAATAGAGAATGAGAATTTTAGTCTCATTGGTGGAGCAACATGAGAAAGACATTTTCTTTCTAGTGGACATTGACTACACATATATTCAAGCAATCATCCCTAGAGTTAGATGGCTTAGACCATTGGGATATGAGCTTGATGTAGACCAAGCCTCAGTAGCTATAACAACATTGCTTGTAGAGGAAATTGACAAAGTTGCAAAGCATTTTGGTACCTATGATGTTGTTAAATCAAGAGTGGTCATAGATCTCAAGATAACTAGTGCAATCAAGAGGAAAGATAAGCTTGTGAAGAAGCTCAAAAATAAATTTGGGGTAGATATTGGTGAAATAGGGACTACAATGGAAGCTAATATAAAAGCTAAGCTAATGCAAATCTAGTCCTCCATCACACCTCACTTGGAAGAACTTCACAAGGAGTAGATGTATGCAAACATAGTCTTGAAGAAAGATCCTAATCTTTCCACCCATGAAGGACTTGTACATATAGCACTCAAGCTTGCAATCCAACACAAGTCACTAGACATTGCACTAGACAATTGGGATGTAGCTCTGAAGATGCTCCTTGAGGTAAATAAAACATTTTTGGCCAAGCACAATATTACTCCATATCACCCTTTGACATTAGTTTCAAAAAGGGGGAGATATCTTATAAGGGGGAGATATGATATATTATAGGAGGAGTAATAAGCATCAGAGGAAATACATAGATAATATGGGTAATTACCAAATTTTGATCATTTTGATTACATTCTTTTACTCCATCCTTTCATTCATTTTGAGAATAAAGTAGAATGATTGTGAATAGTCATAAAAGGGGAGACAAGTAATAAAGGAGTGAAGGGGAGATGCAAAATTTTGGTAATCAGATGAAAAATAGGGGCATCACATAGATCAAATATAGCATACAAGCTCAGAATGTTGATATAGGTTAGAAATAGGACAAAGGGTAGAGAGGATCAAACACTTTCACATAGAATTTCAATTTCAAGAATGCATAAGGCATAAAAAACTCAGGGGGAGTCATAAGGTATATTGTTACTTAAAATACTTTTGAAATTTTGCATACAAGCTGAGCAAGTAAAGAATGTACTCAATAAGGTTACAATCACACATGCTTAGTTAAGTGTTTTTGACACTCATGTCAAAGGGGGAGATTGTTAATTGAATAAATATTATTGAAAAATGAGTGTCAACACACTTAATGAATGTTAAGCACACAATGTATGCCAAGTCAAAATTTTCGTTAGTATTGAGTCATAGTTAGCGCTAAGTAGATCATAGTGTAGTATGTTTTGAGCAATACAAGAAATGTTCATGTGCCAAGTGATCCAAAATTGTTCATGTGTCAAGAAACATAATCATTCATATGCTGAGAAATTTAGAAGTAACATGTGTTGAGCTATATAGTTTATAATAGATGCAAAGAAAATCAAGAAACATAGTTGATGCCAAGCAATCTAGAAATAGTATGTGTTGAGCATCAGTAAAAATACATGTGCTGAGAAACACATGATTAGCATAAAAGTTTGTGCCATCACAAACTAAGATGTAAAATGGTTATTCATGACTAATAAGAAGATAAGATCAAATCCTTTCATTTACCTCTGAATTCAACATGTAGCCAATCACAAAATTGGGGACAACATGCAACCAATAGGTGAATACAAAGAATTTGAGCTTGAACATTCTAATCAAGGATGCATAATGAATTATAAGTCTTTATAAGGATAACATGTCACAATTGCAAGAGTTTTTAATATAAGAAGAAGAAGTTGAGGTTATTACTAAGGTTGTTGTAGAATAGAGGTGTTAAGGACTTAGTGGAAAGAATAACATCTGTACATCCAGTTGATTAGAATAGAAAAGGGGACACATTTAGATATCAGATCTAGCAGAGGTCAGAAGAAGTTGAGCAGATCAAATTCTTGAGGTCACCAATTTTAGATTGCATACAATCAGGTTATATGTTCGAATACTCTCTCATAATTGTATTAGAAGTTTAAATCCTATATTGATAGGTTAGCCTAATAGCTAGGTAGGAGATCCTTTGGAGAAGAACAAGTAAGGGAAAAAGAGCCTTCGGAGAAGGCCATGAAAGTCCTATTAAGTTAGGTGGGTTTAACAACCTATATGTAAATACTTTAATAGGGTAACACTTCATGTAAAGTGTTCATAAATCCTTTCAACAGGTCACATTTGACATTGTATAAAGCCTTTAATAGGGAAAACCATTAGAAGTGGTTGAACTCATTGCTACAGTAATTTTTGTGGGTGTCATCCCAACCCTAGTTTTACCTTCTTATTCTTGTAGATTTTTTGTGTCACCAAAATCTATTTTGTTATGTGGTGATGCATGCTTTCATTTCATGTTTATTTGAATGTTTACTTACATGCATGATAATTTTAGTTATATGTTATTAAGGATTTGAAAAGGATAAAAAGCTATTACTTCTAATTTACCCCCCCTCTCAGAAGCACTCTTCCCGTTTAGCCTTTCCAACATTTGGCTTGTAGGTGAGTCAATATGGTAGAAGAGGAATGAGATCTACATTTAAATAGCCATGTAGAAAACCAAAAGTAGTTGTAGATGATCAAGGGGATCAATTTTCCATTAAAGAGTTATTGGTTTAGTGTTCACAACCATGTTAGATCAGCTATATCATTAGGTCAACTAGATTCCAATGTTCCAATTCCCCTAAAGTATCTCACCATTTTTCATAGTATTCTATCTTTATGTTGACCATTATCTACCTTGTTCACTACTTCACAACATATTTCCTTCATTAGCTACTTGTCCATGTGAAAATTTCACTGGCCTCCTTTCATGGTATATTGTTGCTTCATAACCCTTTGTCTAAACTCAATTTTTATTTTTGATTGTTCTAGCTATATGTATTATTTATAACATAGTCAGAGTTCAAATTGAAATAAATTTATTTCCATATAGTTTTGTGGTGGGAACTAAACCCTTAATTTTTAGCATTTTTCAACAACTAAAAAATTATCTGTAAAAATTAGGAAAATATATCATTTATTATTACAAAAAATTACTAAAAATTATGATCTTAAACTTCAACCATTTCTACATATTTCATTATTTCACTTCATTTTTAAATTCTAAATAATAATACTAGTGTTAGGTCATTATAGATGAACAATTCTACTTTTGTTAGCCCTTTCATTTAGAAAAGGATGACATAGGTTTGTGCGTTTACCTTGCTACTTAACTATGTCCAAGGTGTCTACACATGAGAGCCATACTCTACCTACCAAGTTGCCTACATACCTGTATGCAAAGTACCAAGACCCTTGAACTACTCTCTCTAACAAACATGTAGTTTTGGTTTCTAAATATTTTGATGTAGTTGTATTCCTATAACCACTAGTGAGCTTTACCCACCTAATATACCTCTTCACCATCATACACCCACTTAGGAAAATCAAGCAATTTTCTATAATTACAATCCTATAATACCCTAGCACAACCTTTGTGATGTAGTTTACAATTAATGTAAGTTTAACCTATATACATCCTATCTCACTCCTAATATAGTTATGTTCAAAAGTTTGCACCAATTCCTACGTCTAAATAGATTAGTCAAGTTAATGCTAGCTGGGAATAGTCGATTGTTCATTTTATTATACCTAATATAATGATAGTTCTACAAGCATTTGTAATCAACCTAGCTAGTCAACAACTACACTGATTGAACTAGGTTATGGCTTGTCACTTAACATGGGTTGAGTGAGTTTTATTGTTTTATTATTTGGATTCTGGAATATTGATGTAGCTAGAAAAATTTTCTAGTTGTGCTAATATGTAATAAGAAACTTAAAAAAGATCTCTCTCTATATATAAAGACCAATTCCATACCCATGAGTTTGTGATGATATGATTCTGATATTTGTGTTGTACATCATAGTCAATATGAAACTTTATATCACTACCTCTAATATGATTATGTTATCATTGTCATAAAATATGCCTCTGAAACTTTATATATATGCCTATTCTATTTGTGTTGCTCCTCATTGATAATTCCCTTGATGTAAACAAATAACTTACAAAATTCAATTAATTATTTCTTTAAAGTCTCAAATAGTGCTTAAAGTTAATAATGATTGTTGTAAGAAAAATAGACTACAGTACCACTTTTAAATGATTGTTCTTATTTTATACAATTGATATGATATATGAGAACAATGCCACTGCTACCTCTGAAGTAATTTTTTTATGGTTGATATAATTGGTTGCTACATTTTTTTGTTCAACCTTGAACTAATATTTTTATGTTAAAATTTTTTTTTGTTAAAAGCTGGACTGACCAAGCTCATGAATTAAAAGATCATCTCATAAAAAATATGGAGTAGTTCTTTGGTCAAAATATTTTGCATAGAGCCAAACTTCTAAAACAAGCTTGCAAACATCTAAATAATGTGAAAGACTAGTACAAAAGGGTTCTAAATCTCAACCCAAATTTCAAGCATCCTCCTATGGTGCCATGGTTGGAGTGGAATGAAATCATTGAAGATAGAAAAGAGAAGAGACTAAGGGAAAAAGGAATTAAACCACCACCAAAAAAAAAAGGTATGCATCTCATAAACTTCAAGCTCTCATATATTCCATCCATTCAAGAGAATCTTCAACATCTCATGAATGCATACCAACCTTAAAACGTACATGCACACCATAACCAAGCTTCTTTCACATTTGTTTTCAAGAATTTTGATTCACTACTTTTGCTTGCAACAATAGTTAACATGTTGATTTGTGTTCAACTCTTCATAAGGAGAAATGGATGTGATTCAAACTTATAAGATAACTATCAAGACAACCAAGAAATAATTAACACCTTCCCTAATCCCCATATAATAAGAGTTGAATACAATCAATGAATTCTTCACAGTATTATTTTCTAACAGTGAGCAGTGAGGTCCTTTACCATTACATGTTATTTACAAGAAGGTTAGTACATTGTCCTAAAAGAAGAACCATGAAGAACATGTGCAAATACAAGGATTTGGAGAAATTTGGAGTTAGAAAATATTTTGGTGAAATAAATCTCTATCCTATAACTTCCAACATCCCAAGGAGGTTCTTGATCATTTTTATGCCTTTTTACATGACCTGTAAGAGTGTTTGAGGAACGTTGCCTTACAAAATAAAACGCTAATATGTAATAAGCAACTAAAATTTTTCTTGGAAACTAGAACTATAAGAGTCAGATCACTATTTTGATCAAACATGGAAGGATGAAATTGTAAGGTCAAGAGTTGCGACCTATAAATTGATTATCCTTAACCTAGTCTGGGGTTGGAATAGTACTATATGGATTTGGAGTGAAATAACAATTCTTTTGGTAGGAAAATTTTTACTCTTGTTGATTTTGTCTTCATCCCACCATAGCATAGACATACATACATATATACATAGATATATACATACATACACACACACACATACATACATAGATACATAGATACATACATGCATACACACATCTACATATGCTATTTTATCACCTCATTTAGCTAACTTTACTTTAAAATAAAAATTTAGGAACTAAAATTTTGAAATGATACAAAGGAATCAATGGAGGAAAGTCAAATAGGTATGAAAATAAATATACATCTCTATGATTTCCAATACAAATATTTATCATGAAGAGGGCTCATTAATGGAAGATGGAAACACAATAACCAAATTGAAATAGAGAGAAGAATGGAGACAGACCAAGCCAATGTTGGAAATGATGCAATGATAGATATGCAAAGGATAAAGAGGATGATTGTACTCTTATGGTTCAATGAATAGCTAAGGAAGCATCCAAATTAGAACCAATCTCTATTGTGTAATAGGATCAATCAATTAAAACTTTTGGATATAATGAAGATGCAAAAAAATTTCACAACTGAATATTAAAAGGTGTAAGATTTCCAAGTCCAAGTACACCTACAAAACCAATATCAACTATATTTCAAACATTTTTGAGGTCTTGTATCCTGTGTTTATCATGAGTACCATGAAGGAATAGACCCATTTTATTATCATTTTATACCATCAAGAGAACTTTTTTTTTTCAATAAACACTTAAAAATCTTAGATGGCTAGGTCTTTAAAGAATCTAATCAAGGGTCAAAATAATTTTTCCCATTACTTTGTTTGAGGGTTTGGGTCCTTTTAAAATCCTTGCTTACCTTAATAAAAAAATTGTGGTAAATTCTAAATCCAAGAGTTTGTCCAATCTCTGGAAAGATTCAAATTATGCTATTGAAAATTGGATCCAATTCAAAATGGAACTAATATCCATAAATAATGTGTTTCTAAAACTAAAAATGGTATATGGTAAACAAAACATTTTTTTTTTGAAGAAAAATATTTTGGAATAGGATCATGAGCTAAGTCAAGTCAACTAGCAAGGCATTGAATCCTTGTAATATCTTTATATACAACACCTCAAACTTTATGTTTCCAATAATCTTTTGTAGCACCTATGCATACATATCCATTACTAGGTTATCAATTCCTCCATGGAAGATTCTTCACTAACACTCTCACTAGGGGATCAAGGAAGAGAAATAGCAGAATGTCTACAAGTCTCCCATTATTTTCTGGGGTTATAGATTCATATTAATTAGGAAATCTGTTTGAAATTAGGAAATATGAACAATGTATGAATTGTGATAATTGACATCCAAAGTAAAAATTATCTTGAATCCTTATCCTAATATTAAGCAAGTTGCAAACAAAAATTACCTTGAATCCTTACAACAAAAATGAAAAATACCGTCAACCCTTATGATGTAATTAAACAAAAAAAATAGAAGAGGATGAAATATTACCTTTAAATAAAGTTCTAAATAGATGAGGATGTGGATAATGCAAATGAATCGATCAAGTTTACCTTGATGACACTGAAAATCTCTTATTTAGTCATGACCGAAGCCTCCTTCTTGCACTTTACTTCGTAATATGAAATGAATTTTCACTTTCTTCCTTTATATTCCTAGAAATGTTGAATGTTCAATGCCAATATTAACTTCCATCAAGATTTTGATGTTATTGGGATCAAAAAAAAATTTAAAAATGAATTTGACAAGCCAAATTGGAATTCTGTTGAAAATTGACATAAAAAATTACCCCCAAATGTACTAGTGATCTGACAATGCGGGAGTGACATGATAAAGGGGAATCACCACTTCACAACATAAACCAAGGGTTACCTTGACTCATGTGTCACAATGCAAAAGATGGATTGACTAAGGATGATGAGTGTTGCACCATCGCAACACAAATCACTAAATATTATTGATGGAATTTGATCGATTTGATTAATCTTCTTTAATTTGATTAATAGCTCCTATGAGACTAGATCTTGTGATGATGCAATGAAAAGCTTATATGCACCTGGCCCACCTTGACACATGTCATCCAATAATAGGCTTGCAACCTTAACCATGGTTCTATCTTTTAATCGCACAAACATGCACACAAGAGGATTTTTCCACTTCATATCTCTAACCTAGGGTAACCCTTAACTACATGCAATGACACAAACCAAACCTTCTTACAACATTGCCACTTTGACCTTGGGTTAAGATTGACTCCTTGCAACCTTGCAAAGAAAATTTAACTTGAGTTTTTTTGTATTTGATTGCAACCTAAAATTTCATATGGATATAACATGTAAAAATGAAAGAATTAAATACCTAGGGATAAAAACATATGATTAAGGTTTTAATGTACCCCTTAGGGCTTGCATGGAAAACAATATATTATTAGATGAACATGGACATGGCTACCACCTTTTTTTCATAAGATCTAGTCAACATTGGAAAAATAGGGTGGACAAAATGGCTATCATTTCTAATGACAGATGTTGCTATCTCTTCAGACTAGATTTGCATAGAAAGATTTTTTTTTTTTATGGGAATGTGCAATTGATCATGATTTTCTTTGATAAAAAATTATTACTCTCCTCTATAATCTTCAACTCCACCTGCTTGGAGTTTGAACTCAATGTAATATTAGAGTTATGCCTAAACTCTATAAAAGGTAGTTGTAAATATTTGTAAAGGATTCTTCTATGTACTTCTCTAGTTCATGACAATAGCCTTATGCTTTGTTATTTTTAAAATTTTTCCTTCCTTGAATAGAAAAAACTTAGATTTACCTCATCTTGCTAGTCTAATATATTGTGTATTTTATGCCTTATATGAATTATTGCTTGTTTGTTCTTTCATATTTGCATATAATGTGTAGTTTTTTGTTGAATATTGTGTTATAATCTTGTTTCCTTGCAACATTTCACTAGTTTTACCTTTATGCAAATCTTGAAAATATAGATTTGAGCCAAGATTTGTGTGTTTATGTCTTTTATTCATATTTTGTGTATTACTAGATAGAGTTGTAATCATAGTTTCAATCTTGGAGCATCACCCCTTTTCCCTTTCAGCAATTCACTTTCTATGTATCCTTCTCCTTTTTCCTCTAAACTAGTAGTTAGGTGCATCCTGATTGTAAGGAAACCATCCTTCTCTAGAGATTCAACCTTAGAGTGTAAGTCCAATTCTTGGAGTTTGTTTTCATGTTACACAAGGTCATTGAATTGTCATACCTCAAGCAAGGGTGTAGACTTCTGTGTCTATAAGAGATTCAGATAATGAGATCAGTACACATGAAATAGATGTTGAATTACATGATAGAGAAATACACGGTGATTTTGAAGTTGAAAGATTGATTGAAGAAAATAGAGAAGAACAAAGATTTTCAAAGTATGTCAAGAGACATTTTCCTTTTGCACAAATTATTGGAGACAAAGAGGCTAGACCTATGACAAGAAATAAGTTAAGAAGTGATAAATGTCTACTAAGGATGCATGAACATAAATCAATGAAGGATGCATTAGAAAATGATGACTAGAGTCAAGTTGTGAGAGAAGAGATTGAGAAAATTGAGAAGAACAAAACCTAGTCACTTTTACCTAGACTAGAGGACAAGAATGTCATTAGAACTAAGTGAGTGTTTAGAAACAAGTTAGATGAAAATGGTGAAGTCACAAGAAATAAAGAAAGATTAATTTGCAAAGAGTATGCTCAAGAACAAGGAATAGACTATGGAGAGACATTTCCCAAATTACAAGACTAGGAGTAAGAACTCTTCTTGCTTACTCTACATATAAAGGTTTCAAAGTTTACCAAATGGATGCAAAATCTGCATTTCTAAATAGTATATTAGAGGAAGAGGTTTACATTGAATAACCTAAAGAATTTTTTGATATTAACAAGAAGAAAATGGTATGTAGATTGTACAAATATTTTTATGGTTTAAAGAAAGCACCTTTACCATGGTATGAGATAGTTATTACTTATTATGTGAAGATTCATTTGGAGAGATTTGATGATAAAAATAATCTATAATTGAGGACTAAAGGTGGTAGAGGTATTTTACTAGCTGATTTTTTTTATGATATCAGATTTGGAGGATCAAATGTACTTTGGAAGACATTTACTAATGAAATGAAGCAAGAATTTGAGATCTCCATTTTTGGAAAAATTAAATTCTTTTTTGGCTTGCAAATGTACAAAATGAAATATGGTATTTACATGACTCAATCTAAGTACGTCAAGGAAATATTGAAAACTTTTGGATTGGAAGATTCAAAGCCCATTAGCACACCTATGGTGATAGAATATAAACTTTCAAAGAATGATTATTCTATTGATGTGAACCAAACTTCATATAGGTCTATGATTGAAAAATTGCAATATGTAGTTCATAGAAAACCTACTATTGCATTAGTTGTTGGGATTTTTAGAAGATTATCTATAAATCCTAAGGAGAATCATTTGATGGATTCTAAGAGAATTATGAGATATCTAGAAGGAACAATAGAATTTGGTCTATACTACAAGAAAAATGAGAAATTTGAATTGAGAGATTGCAAGATGTTGATTGTGCTGGAAATGTTGATGATACAAAAATTACAAGTGGTGGAGAATTTTTCTTAGGAAAGTGACTAGTTCCATGGACTAGTAAGAAACAAAATTGCATATCTCAATCTACTATTGAAACTAAATATGTTGTTGCTACACTAAATTGTACCAATATTATATGGACCAAATAGCTACTCAAAGGAATGAAGGAAGTAATTACTACTCCCATTACACTTTATTGTGATAAAAAAAGTTCTACAAACATATCCAAGAACCCTATGATGCAACCAAGGAAAAACCATATAGCTATCGAGTATCATTATTTGAGAGAGATGGTTCAAGACAAAGAAGTAAAGATAGAATATATGAATACCAAGGAATAAATAGTTGATATATTCATAAAAGATTTACTCAAAGATGCTCATGACTATCTAAAAGGTAAACTAGGGGTGATAACCCTATCCAAAGTTGTTTAAGAAGAATGAGAAGCACCTTGCATCAACTGAGATAAATGATATATGCTACAGTTTGATGTAGTGATCTTACTGTAGGATTTGCCAAATGTTACAAAAGATCAGTGACAAGTTAGGTGACAGACGAAGAAAGTAAAATTGTCATATCTACATGCTTAGATGACAAGTCTTTGGCATTCTTGTTAAAGAGGGATCTAGATACTATAAAAGAGAATATTGACTACAAAAGAAGAAAGTGAGACCAACAAGTGAAGTTGAGAAGAAATATATAGGAAGAAATACTCTTAGCAAGAGAAATAAGTACAGATAGATACTTAAATATTAGAAAGAGGAATTGATTTAATAAAGTTAGAAAGTCAGGAGAAAGAAGCCCTACAAGATGAAATATATGAGTAAGAATGAATCAAATCATGTTCTGATATAATTTTTTTTAGCCTATATAGAAGATGAAAGATACTAATAGAGGGAGATATTTTAATACAAGGAATTATTTTATTTTTGGTATTGTTGTTGATATTGGTTTTCCATTGATGCCAAAGAGGGAGATTATTGATAAAAGATTGATACAAGTATGAGAATGTGTTTCAATCATTCTTTTGTCACTAATGAAACCTACTATTTTCTTGTAAGGAAATTGCTTAGATGATTTGAGTACTAGCATTCATTTGATTCATGAAGAGGATTTGTTCAAATGTTATAAAAAAAGAACCTAGAGGAAAGGTTGAGTTATGTTATGTAAAAGAAGTACAAATATTAGTTAAGACAATGATAATATAGTGGATTGATTATTTACTTAAGGTTGCAAAGGATGGATACACTAATTAAATCTAGAAGAAAAAGAAAGAAGAATTGATTTTACTAAATTTGACCGAGTGCATAGTTGCTGCTGAGAAAAGTTAGTGCAAGCCAAGAAAAAAATTAGTTGGAGCTAAGCAAAGTGAAGATTCAGTGGATGCCAAGTGAACATAGTGTAAACTAAGTAAAGTTTAATTAATAGCAGGCATCAATAAACTTTACTATGTGTTGAATGAAGTACTAGTAAATGCCAATAAATGTAGCGTGTTCCAAGCACAAGAGGCTAGTTAGTGCCAAGTAACAATATTATGAGTTTTATAGTGAATTCAATGAATTTGAGCTGATAAGGTTGATTTCATAGATTGTGTGAACCATGTGGAAGATAAACTTGATGAGCTAATGGGATAGAATTAAAGGTAAACCATTTTGAGATGAATTAAAAAAGGATTAAGAAGGAAGTTTCTAGAGGGAGGAAAATAGAAAGATGGTTAGATTCAATGAAACCTACTTAACCATAGAATGGACGATTGTGATTAACTAGCAAAAGGTCCAAATTCTCTTTATAAGGAAATACAAGACATGATGAAATAATTAGCAAGTAGGCATGTGCAAAGAACCCAAGGAAGGAAAGGTGTCTAGGGTAAATTGCTTCATATGAAGGCCAAACTATAGAGTCTTCATTTGGAATGCAAAGAAAGAAGTCTTGTGAACAAGCTATAAAAGCTAAAGTGAATGAAGCCAAGTAGAATTGATTACTGAAACAAAGATCTATTATCTACAAATGATTTTTGATTTATTATCATCGAAGCTTACTATTACTCTCTAATGATTGTATTAGTATAGGTTAAATCCTTTGGATTAAGCTTGACCTAATAGTCATTTCTAAATCATTTAACCAACCACTTAAATCCTCTAATAAGTCTCACTCCTACTAGGGTGATTGAAATCCTCTAACCAGATCACATTTAATGGTGTGTATTATAACCTTTAATAAGGTTGGCCTTTCACAGGGCATCAGTTCAGAGGAGTGAGAAATAGTAGCATGTTACTATGGTTTTCACCAAATTAGGTTTCCATGTAAAATCCTTGTGTCATATTTGTGGATAATTCTATTTTGTTTCACGTTAACATTTCTACAAAGTGATTTTAACCTAGGACAATAACATACAAGTTTAAGTTTTTGATAATATGATGGATGCATGCAAGATACATATTAAGGAGATATATGTATTAGTTTTGTTAAGCACTAAAATTTTAATTGGGAGTTTTGGACCTTAGATAACTGATTCACCCCCTCCCCCTCTTAGTTATTCTAAATTATTCCAAGAGTTGGTATCAAAGCACTAATTTCTTGTGAGAGATAGTTTCAAGATACTATAAGTTAAAGATCAATCATTATTTTGTCACTGATGCCAAATCTACTATTTATTGGTAAGATAATTAGTTAGATGATTTGAGTACTATAATTTTTTTATTCATGAAGAGGATCTGATCAAATGCAAAAACAAGAAAAACTAGAGGAAAGATTTAGTTCTATTATGTAAAAGAAGTACAAAGATCAATTGACACAGTTATAATATAGTGGATTGATTATTTATTTAAGGGTGCAAAGGATGGATACACTGATTCAGTCTAGAAGAACAAGAAAGAATAATCGAGTGTGCTAAGAGTGACTAAGTGCACAATTGGTGCTAAGAAAAGTTAGAGCAAGATGAGCAAAAAATTAGTTGGAGCCAAGAAAAGTGAAGATTCAATGGATGCTGACTAAAAATAATGTAAAGTGAGTAAATTTTAGTTGATGTCGAGCATTAGTAAACTTTAGTATATGTCAAGTGAACTACTTGTGGATGTCAAGAAACATAGTATGTGTTGAGCATCAGAAGCTAGTTAATGTCAAGTGTAAACTTTAGTATGTGCCAAGTGAACTACTAGTGGATGGTGAGAAACATAGTATGTACCAAGCATAAAAAGCTAGTAATTAAGGGGATCAATGCTTGAAGGATGAAAAAGCTATCAAAGCTAAAGTGAATGAAGCCAAGTAGAATGGAGGACTAAAATAGAGATCTATAATTTGCAAGTGAGTTGTGATTTATTATAATATCAGGCCTTACTATTACCCTCTAATCATTGTATCAATTTAGGGTAAATCCTTTGGATTAAGGTTGACCTAACAATAAATTGTAAATCCTTTAACCAAGTGGAAATCTAATCAAAAGGATTAAAGTCCTCTAACAAGTTTCATTCCTAACAAGGTGATCGCAAACCTTTAAGCATGTTACATTTAACAATGTGTATTGCAAGCTTTAAATGGGTTGGCTTATAATAAGGCATCACTTAAGAAGAGTAAGAATTAGTAGCATGTTACTAGTGGTTTTTCCCAAATTGGATTTCCATGTAAAATATTTGTATCATATGTGTGAATGATTATGTTATGTTTGATGTTTATATTTCTTGGTGAATTCAAAGAACATGATGGTAATATGGATTGGAAGGATGTGACCTAGCTCAATTTTTGGGACATTAGAGGTTTTGAAGGATAACGCACATGAGGCACAGAGGTGTCCCACTAGGACTCTATGACATTGATCTCAATGGGGACATGGGATTTTTGGAGGGCATTGTTAAGGATTTCTCTATAAAGTGGGCTGGTGAAGAGCAAATTTTTGATGCATATTTTGGATGGCATGGTTCAAAGATGTTCCATTATATTGTATTGTGTTGTTAAAGGAATGAGTGCAAACAAGGGTGGCCTTGCAATATTGAGTTGGGTATGTCATGTTGTCGGTACACATCAATTATCTAAGGTCTTTATATTTATCATATTATAAGAAGGTTCATCTTTGGATATACATCTAATAAAATTACTATACAAAAGCTATGTTGAAGTGTAGTCTTGTGATTTAGGTGGAAGTACAAAGTTGTGTCACCTTTCATGGTGACTAATCAGAATGATTGAATTTGAGTATTTCTATCTAAAAATCAATTTTGTTCAAACATATGATCTTGATAAATTAATTCTAGTTAAGTTATATATGGTCTCACACTTTTCCATATAGAAATGTCCATTAAATGCATGTTTTATAGTAGTTGGCATCAAATTATGAAATAAATTAAATTATTTCATAAAAATAAAGTTTCAATAACTCTTACTATCTTTTATGATGTTTTTTTAATAACATATAAACACCATTTTATAGAGCTAAAAGTCAATAATATTCTCATATAGAGTTCATAGTGTTTTAATTAGATATAATATATTGTAATTAAACAATTCTACAAGTACATATTTTAACGCTCGAGAAGATGTTGATTTTGAGAAAGAAAAAATAGTAAATCATATAAGGAAAATTTAAAAATTATATGGCATTCTAAAGGAGAAAGTCCTCTTCAAGAATCTATAATTTTTCTTTTCATTGGGATAGATTTATTTTGAAAACTGTTGTCAGAGATTAAAACTATTGATTTGAATAAGATGAAATTTCAATCATTATAAAAGAGAAAATATAGGTCGAAATCCAATTTTTATTTTTGATTGTTTTAGCTACATGTGTTATCAATGACATAATCTAAGATCAAAAGGAAATATGTTTATTTTCTTGTATTTTTGTTGTGGGAACTAGACCCCTAATTTTCACCATTTTTTAGCAACTAAAAAGTTATCTTTAAAAAATAGGAAAATATATCATTCCTTTTTAAAATAATTATTAAAAATTATAATCGTAAACTACATCCATTTCTACACATTTCATTAATTTACTTCATTTTCAAATTCTAAATAATAATACTAGATTTATGTCATTAAAGGTGAACAATTATACTTTTGTTAGCCTTTTCCTTCATAAAAGGGTGACACAAGTTTGTGCTTTTACCCATTTATCATGATGGTCAGCTTGCTTGGATTGGGCATTTTTTTCTTTATTGTTGTTGTTGGAATTGTTGTTCTGTATAGGTTTCATTCTCACATTTTTGTTGTTCTATGTTAGGAATGCATTTTGATAGATTGATTGTCTTCCATTTGAAGAGGCCTATGCTCCCACCATGATTTCCTTACAATCGATTATGTCTTGCACATAATATTTGAGTTGCATGCATCTAAGGGTGGGATTACCTTTCACAAGATGAAATTTTCATAATTTATTCTCTTAGTACCATGGTGTTTTAGGTATATTTTGGTCTAACAATTTTTTTTTGGGTAGTGGATGAGATTTTCATGTGCCAATTTTTTTAAAATGATATCAAGGTGTTCCCCCAAGGAAGTGTATAAACAAGGAGGTTTTTTAACCCTTAGTTTTGGTCCAATTGTAATGGTGATAGAATTGGTATGATTTGGTGGTCCTTGATAAGTGGGTGCTCATGTGTTATGATGATATTGATGTTGTGGAGGTTTTTGATATGTTTTTTGATGGCATACATGTTTTTTTGATATGATGGTTGTTGTTGGAATGTCTATTGATGAAGGGTGGTTGATGTGCTAGGTACGACATGAACTACATGGACATTTTACATATTAGTGACACCATCAATTATTGTATTCTTGTTTTTGTTCCAATATAGCCATTTATCATTAGAGTGTCCTCAATCATGGTTATTTTGTTCATGGATTGTTATGATTCCATCGTTATAAGCCCTCACTAGAGTCCCTTTCCTTTCTCTTTGATCTCTTTGTATGTTTTTAGGTAGTTCATTACAATGTGATGAAGATTCTAGGATGTGTATTATCAGTGAACATTTTGACAAGTTGGCACTCTAGTATTTTGCAAGCAATCTTTGTTGCAAGAGTTTGCCACCATTGCAAGTAATCAACAAGGCTTTCACCCTCTTTTTATTTGGTATGGATTAAATCAACCATGGAGGACTCAATTTCAACAAGATGCACATTTTGTGCCAAAAGTATTTTGAAAGATTAGCAAATGTGTTTACTACACCTAGTATTCGAAAAAATCATTGACTAGTGGGACCTCCTATACTTTTAGGAAAGAGGTGCATGAGGAATACATTATGGTAGGCCATTTCATTGAATTTCATGTAAAATTCTTTGAAATTTTTTATTTGAACTCCTTTCCTCCTAAATTTATCAAATTTGGGGGTGTCAAAGTTCTTGGGGAAGTGTGTTATTATGATAGCCCTATCGAATGAGTATGGACAAGATTGTTCAAATTTAAAGGTCTTGGATTCAATTTCATATTTGAGTACATTTAGTGGATCATTCATTTCTTTACAGTTGACATTGAAAAGTGGTATTTTTGGTGTGCCAATTCTTGGTGCCCCTAGTGCAAGGAATTGTTGTAGGAAAAATATGATTTTAACTATAACTTGAATCGGGTTTATTACTTTTTTGGTTGAATTTTGGACAACCAAATGTACTTTTTGGGTGAATTTTTGATATTGTGATTGTTGTTGCGATGGATAGGTCTGGCATTATTATCCAAATGGATTATTTTGCATGGGTTCTCACACATACTACTGATGTGGTGGTTGTTTCTAGAGGGCTGGTGGTGGATATCCTAGTTTCATGTTTTGATATTGCACATTTTCCCCAATGTATGTTGTACTTCTTCTTGGGAGGGAAACTAGGTGTTGAGGGGTGCCAAATAGTTGATTTAGGGAATTGTCCACATTGTTGGTTGTTGTTGTTGTGCTATCACTTGGATACACCCTATGGTTAGGATAGATTTAAGTAATTAGTGATGGGTGGTACCAGATTGGTTGGTGGTAGTGGTGGTTGATGTGATTGAAAGGTTGGGATGAAGGAATTACTAGTTGGGAGGCTTATGGTCTACCCTTGTGATTATCCAAAACTCCAAGGGCCAAGTGGAAATAAAGTGGTGTTATTTGGAATAGATGAAAATGGACTAGGGGTGATGATAGGTTGATTTTTAGGCTCTATTGGAGGCATCCCTATAGTGAATTGCAATGTTGATTTAGTGTTCTACTAGAATGTGATGCGTGCAATTCAACCAGGTATGTATGACATAGAAAAAGTAGTTTGGGAGGTGGAAGGTCTTATAATATTGAATGGAATATATCTAAGGTGTGAAGTGGTAGTAGTAGTAGTGATGGAAGTAATTTTAGATGTGGGAGGTGTAATGATAGGTTGTTGAGGTGTTGCATCAACCAATGACTTTGTAAGGGTGGGTTGGTTACTTTGTGGGATGGGATTATTGAGTTGGGTGGAGGGTATATTTGGGTCCATAATTTATGGTATCAGTATTTGATGTCCTCTTCCAGTTATGAAATAGGGGCCATTTGGATCCAAGGATCAATAGGTGGTGGGAGGTTTCAAAACAATACATGTGCAGGATTAGATATATGCAAATGTAGTGGCCTTTGAAAGCCAAAGGAACCAACATTATCTCTCTAGAAATTTACAAGGATGGTTTCTCTATTTTGGTGTATGATATCATTGATAAGGGTTACATGCTTAGGTTGATTCATAAAGGAATATATGTCTAATAATGAGGAACCCAAATCTTCTAGATTATGTGGTGGTGGATCATGTCGAATCATGGATACCATTGGGTCTAGCTATGTTCTGTTTGAGTCACCACTCAGACTAGGGTCCATGTCCTTTTTCTTCCTTTTTTTCTTACCTAAATGTGTGGTAGGTGGCATGATATGATAATGCTTTTTAGGGTGAGATGCAAGATGCTATGACAATGGGTACAAATATGCAAGGTGGTTTTGTTCTAAGCTTGCTAAGGATGTGACAACTATGATGCAATGATTTTATAGGATGTAGAGATGTATGATATGTGCTAAGGAGGATATCTGCTAAAGGCTTAGTGATTTGACATTCAAAATAAAAGAGATTACTCCTTATGTGTAAGCTCAAGATATGATTATAATGTCAACTCTAGAATGGACTTATGAACTTTTGAAGTATAAGTGATGATCAAATGTGGAGCCCAACATTTTAGCTCAAGGTGATGAGGGGAACAAGTGACAAAGATTTAATACCTTGGAAAATAATTATTAAAAGGGATGACTATGATAGTATGATGGGTGGAAGATGTAGGATAGAAAAATCTAACAAAGTGACACTAAATGCTTAAGGATGATTAGGATGATGGGCAATTTTGATCTATGATAGGATTTTGGATGGGGGTGAATTTGTAAAGAATGATCTAATGATGATGGATGTAAAGATGGATAAGGAGGATAAGAAACTATATGACTACCATAAGGGAAATATCTATGATATGATAAGTGCAAAGTGTGTGTGCAAGAAGAAAGACCTAATCAAAGTGGGTGTAGCTAGGGTAGTTTATAAGGCTTTGATTGACTCCACATCTAAAGGTCATATTTCAGATTTTTTGATCCCACTTAGATTGTAGAAAAACTTCAATGCCTTCTTTCTCAATTCTATCTAGTTTAGACAATATTGGATTGGGTGTATGTTTCTTGTTTTTAGCTTCTATCTCTCTATATACTATTTGTTTCTTAAGTTTGACCTTTTTAAACTTGGGTTTTGACTTATCTGACATGAGGTTTCAACTAATTGGCTTTAAGTTTATCTCAACTTTGGTTTGAGGTAGTGACTATTCTAAGTATTCCTTTCACTTAGGTTGGAAAACATGAATCTTTTAGAAAATGAGTCTAACTGGATATCAAATGATTTTATCAATGGAAAAAACTAGACTTATGGTTGTTGTGAATGGACTTTCTAACAGCCATTTTTTGGTAAAATAAGGGTAAGAATCTTTTGATAGTAGAAGTATTGTGATAAAATAATCTCTCAAAGGACAAGGAAAATTTGAGAGAGAGAAACAATTATCTGCCTAGAAGAAGAATTTTATAGAACCAAATGTGTATCATTTGACAAATGTTTTTCATAGGTTATTTCACAAATAAGACAATCCAAGCATAGTTTATCCCTATGGTCAATTTAGCTTCAATATTATATTCCATGACCCACAACTTGATGTTTTCTGATTCTAGTGCAATATGTCCCTCTAATAGAAGAGGTGAGTTGATATAAGAGTCAATTTACAAATGATACACATCAATCTAAATCTTCAAGGAATGAAAAATAGAAGTACCCCTTCTACAAGGATAATAACTCTTGCGGATAAAGTCCAAGTAGCCTTATGCCTCTACCAGAGGAGCATAATGGAGAGTAATATTGGCAAGTGTTATTTCCCTTGCACTACAAATAGAATACCTACAAGGATAGAAGGGTAGTTACTCAATTGGTTTGTAATAATATTTCTCGACTCAAGTAAAATGGTTATTATGCATGTGATTCACTTAAGAATCATTTTTTACCATGTTGAAATCATGGGAATTTTTTCCCACCTTAGGATACCATCAGAAACACATCACTCAAACTTCTCTAGATGAATTTTTATTATTATCTTTCTTCTTATTTATATACCAGCCAGAGGGGTTTACCAACTTGAGCTTCTATCCAACTGGGAGATTCCCCTCAATGAATGATGAAATCACTAGAAGCACTCCTAGATTTTTGCAAATGATCTTGCCAACAAATTTTGGTATATGCATCACATAATTTAAAGATTCTACTTTGCAAAAAATAATAGATAGCTTAATAACATGTTGAAAAACACATCTTAGGAAACACAAGACACTTTTTTCATTCCAATATTAAAGATTTTAGAATTTCTATCCATTCTATTGACCCTCATGATTAACATAAAGTCTTCATTCCAACTTAATAGTGATGGTAAAAAAAAAATCAAGTCAACATAATAAATCACATGTGAAACCTTTGAAAATGATGGGAATGAGAACAATTTTCTTTAAAGAATTCAAGACTTGTGATTTCTTTTTAAGCCCCAAATCAAAATGTGTGGAATTGCAATGTTCTTTGATCCTTAACCATTCAAGATTTGATCAGTTTATTTTAGAGCCAATTTGAAGTGTGATTCCATGTAATTTTTCTTTGATCCTTATTGGAATTGAGAGTGTGTTTGATTTCTATGCATTCATTCCAAAAAAAAGATTGTAAATCCCTTAAGATTTCAAGATAGAGTTTGCATTTGTTTAGTTTTAGTACCCAAATTGAAAAGTGATGATTTTGATCAATTTTTTTACCCCTTTAAATTCAATATTCTGTTTGTTGGAATATTAAGCCCAAATTGAATGTTCGATTATATCAAGAAACTATTGGAAAGAAAGTTAATTCTAAATAAGAATATTTGTTTTTTAAATGACAACCTGCAAGAAATGGTTAGTAAAAATGATAATCTTTGAAGCTCCTTAACCTATACAAAAGATAAAATACCATGTTACAGATGTGTAGAAAGAAAATGTAAATTCATTGAAACACATAATAGATGCACAACAATATAGAAAAGATGGGAAATGATATAGAAGACATGTGCAAAATTATAAAACAAATGTGTTGAATTCTAGAACACATGCTCAAAATTATAGAAAAAAAATATGGAATTATAGAACAAAAGAAGAAAACTATAAAATAGATGCAAAAAATTATAGATCAAAAGCATGGAAATATAGAACAAAAGAAAGTAATTAGAGAAAAAAACACAAAATTATTGAATAAATGTGCAGATCTAATGAACAAAATTAGGGAATTATAGAAAAAAAGTATAACATTATAGAACAGATGTGGGAAACAAATGAAAAAATGTACAGAATTAGTGAATGGATGTGTGGAAGTAAGAATGGATGCACGAAAGTAGTAAATGGATGTGCAAAATGAAAAAAAAACAAATATGTAGGAAGATAAAGAACAAAGATGGTTTGAGATATAATGATCGAAGGTAATTAAAGATAGAATGAAAGTATTGACAAAATGAAAGGATGTGCAAGATTAATGTACAGATGCATTGAAGTGACCTAGAAAAGGTTTGCCCAAGCTATTTAGAGGTTTTGGAGCATATTTTACAATTTTTAAATCATTTTTTTTTCTTGCAAATGCATTTCATAACCTACAAAATCAACAAAATGAAGTTGCAACACAATCAAACAACAGAAAACATCAGACTCTTGGTATATAAGTAAAATATATAGAAGTGAATAAATGGATGACCCATTTGTAGGGTCCCATCGGGTGTGCCAAATTGTAGATCTATATAAACTAGAGTACAAAGAACATTAAAAAAATTGAAAATATTCATAGCCTAATCACATATCAACATACACATTAGACAATAAAATAAAATAATATGGTTGCAAACCAAAATGAGAGCATGTCAAACTTATATCAATGATTAGATACATCCAAAGGATGGAGATGTATCCTCAAGTGTAGCTTCAAGATTCAATGGATGAGAGATGGATGAAGGATTTAAATAACGGAGGAATGAGTGGATTTTTCCATTACAATGGTATTTTGGTAGTTCTCAAGCTCTCAAATAGTATTAAAACTTTTCATATGAAGGTGGATGATTTGTGAGATGAGAGGGATTCAATTTATAGAAAATTGGGTGAGAAGGAGATAAGAATTGGTGATGGATAGTTAATTGAGTGAGGTGTGATATATGCTTTAGTTAACTGAGATAGGTGGAGGAGATGTGGCTTGAGAGTGGACTTGGGCTTGATTTAGAGGGAACAAATCATGCTTTAATTTGTGCAAGTTAACTTGAGAGGGATTTTAGAGATGGGAGAGGAGGTGATGTGTTTCAGTTAAGGTGGGTGAGGTGGCTCAATTGATTGGATAATGTGGGAGGTGGATGAATTTGTTAGAGAAATTTTTTGTGGATGATCTTAATTAAATAAATGAATTATTAAATTAAAAAGGATAATTATAGGTGCATAAGATTTAACTAAATAAATAAATAATTTAACTAAAGGAGGGATATTTGGTGCATGAGTTGAGTTTGGATAACTTATGGGTTGAAGTGCTAGTTTGTGGGTGGAGGGTTTTATCTAATTAAATCAATTAAATAGAGAGGGGTTTTGGAGATTAAACTAAATTAGTTTTATATTTATTTAATTTAATAGAGGAAGGGGGATTTTATTTATAAATTCGACTATTGATTGTCTATTAATTTATTAATTAGGCTATAAGCAAGAGCCTACAACAAAATGGTAAATTGTGAGCCTCTTGTTTGGGAGGTCTTGTGTTTGAGTCAACTTGAGCTTAATAGTAAAAATAATAATTAATATCAACACATCATAATAATTAATATTGACTTTAGCCTCTTCTTGATAAATAAAATAAAATTACTAATTAGGCTATAATGAATTAATTGAATTAATGAATTACACGACAACAATAAAATAATTTAATATTTAATATTTAATTAAAATATACTTTATAACGTGACTAAATTTGGTTATGAATTTATGTGATCAAATTTAGGTGTTGACACCAAGGACTACAAGGTTGTCCAGGAAATCAATGGCATGAGAAATTAGGGATAGAAAACTTGGGTGGTAGTCCATCATATTTCCTTCAGGAACATCAAAATACATCATTGCTTTACCATTTATATATGTTTTTCCATTTTCATTTTCAACATTGCCACTTTTTGATTAAAAAAAAAATATTATGTTGCAAAAAAAAGTGACACCCCAAATTTATATAGAGAAATTTTCAAGGAAAGAAACTAAACAAAAAATAAATTAAAAATAAATTTAGTCATTCAGATTTTCTATCAATGAAGTAGAATCATATTATACACTTTGGCTATAGCAATGCTTTATTTCCCAAAAATGAAGATGAGTGTTGAAATAGACTTGGGCATGACTACTATAAGAATACATGTAATCTACACATATACAATAGTCTAACTAATGACTCTATTTTATATATTTACTAGCATTATTAATGCTTTAGTTAACATACCATTATTTTGTCTTCTTTTTATAGTATATTTTAATTTATTTCTACTATGATGTTTGCAAATGTAATATTGTAGAATTATGGAAAGTCTTCCCATCTCGATTTAAAAAATAGAAATAGAATATATGGCTCATTTTAGAAAAATCTAATAACACTGATATTATATTGGTTTGTTGAGTTATAGTTGGAATTTTATATAAATATTCATAGAAGATACATGTCTCTTTGATAATTTATTAATTAATCATTAATTAAACTTTATATATACACACGCACACATATGCACATGCGTGTGCACACACACACACACTTTGAAATGTCCCTTTACTGATTTTGCATGGTATTTTCAGCCTCAAATCAGATCTTTAAAATCAAACAACCAATATTACAAAGATCTGCCAATTTCTCAATAAAACCCAAATCGGGTATGTCCAAATTAGTGCCAAAAAAATTCACAACTTCACAAATTATTAATAAATTTGAGAATGGGAATTTTTACAGAAATTTCAGCAGCATAACAGCCTACAAAATTAAATTTCCATATTTGTATAGCCTTTACACAACAGCTCACAAATGTAGGACAAAACTATGCTCAATCGGGCTCCCGAAATTAACACACAATGTCCGAAAACACCACAAAAACACTCATAAACTATCTCAGAAGTTTAATCACAACCCAATACATATATTCAGCTCTATTTTAACATCTTAAATTTTGAAATATAGCAGCAACCCAAACTGATATGAAACACTCAACTGAAAACACCAAACTCAAACCAAAAACAACCCCGAAAACCCACAAATCGGCACTATTCAGCACAAAGGCAAACTCTGTATGAGCATGCACATGGAATGGATTCAAACTCCCATCCTTAGCCTTCTTGGAAACCTAAAAAATCCCATTCTTAGGTCTCCTTCTCCGTAGGTTTGGCAGCCTCTGCAGAACAACAAGAAAATTAGCAAAAATCAAGTTCTGGAATGAGCCCAAAATGCCTCCAAACCCCTTTAAAAGAGGGCATAACCCTAACTCATGTCCAAAAGGGGTTAATAAAATATAATTTAATAATAATTTTTATTTATTAGTCCATTGGTTTCCAAAGATTAGCCCCTTTTTTTGAAACTTCACCTTTTTGGAGCCTACCTGCCTTAGCAAAGTTTTTTTTTATAAAATTATTTGAATAGGGGACATGACAAGTCCTCCCCTCCCAAATATTGCTTGTCATCAAGAAATGAAGGTTGAAATTCTCAAGAATATGTACTCCTTCCCAAGTTGCATCCTCTAGTGGTAATCCTTTCCATTTGACCAAATGGTCTATGACGCTCCTATTTCTCAACCTTTTCTCTCTTGTATCCAAAATCTCTTCTGGTATCAAAACTAATTTCCCTTCATCATCAAGAGGTGGTAATTCTATAGATACTATGGTTTTCTAGCCTAGAACCTTCTCTAAGCAAGATACATGAAAAATATTATGTATTTTTCTGTTTGGTGGGAGCTCCAATTCATAAGCTACCTCTCCTACCTTCTTGATGATTTTATAAGGCCCATAGAACCTTGGCTTGAGTTTCTCTGCCCCACTCCTCTTCAAGGTGCTTTGCTTATATGGTTGCAACCTAACAAATACCAAATCTCCCACCTCAAAATATCTTTCAATCCTTTTCCTGTCAGCATATATCTTTTGTTGGTTCTGTGCATGTTGTAGATTATCCTTGAGGGACCTTATTATGTCTTGGCTTTGCTTGATGAAATCACTTGCTGCGGGTACTCTGCTATCGAAAAGTATTAGATCAACAAAGGAAAGGGCATCATAACCATAAAGAGCATGAGAATGAGGCATACCAATAGACATGTGATGAGATGTATTGTAACAATACTCCCCTAGGTGTAACCATTTCACCCAAGCATGTTGTTGATTTGAAAAATAGTTCCTCAAATATCTCTCTATCCATTTATTAACTATCTCTGTTTGTCCATCTATTTGAGGGTGATAGCTAGTACTGGGAGTGAGTTCAGTTCCTACCAAATGAAAGAGCTCCTTCCAAAAAGAGCTAAGGAATCTACTATCCCGGTCACTAACAATGTTTTTAAGCAAACCATGTAATCTAAAAATTTCCTTGAAGAACAATTCGGCCACTTGTATTGCCTTGAAATCATATGTGATAGGAAAGAAATGTGCATACTTAGTCTATCTACCATCACATATATGCAATCCTTACCTTAAACCTTGGGCAACCCAGTGATGAAATCCATGGAAATACTTTCCCATTTTTGTTCGGGAATAGGAAGTGGCTGCAACAACCCTATAGGAAAATTTTGCTCACTCTTGCTTCGTTGGCATACCATACATTCCTTAATGTGTTTAAGGACATCCTCCTTCATACCCTTCCATGAAAACTGCTCTCGAATTTTCCTATATGTCTTGAAGTATCCCTGATGACCAGCTAAAGGTGTGTCATGAAAGGCCCTCAATATCCTCTCCTTAGTTTTTGACCCTGGCACTAAGAAGATCCTGTTCTTGTAATAAATCAATTCATCAAAAACCTTGTACCTGTTATCATCCACTAACTTATCCAAAATCTTGGTGGCAAATGAGTCTTTAGCATACTCTAAAATTATGGAGACTTTCCAATCAGCAGAGATAGATGATAAGGAACACAAAGTGGGCTTTTTTGAGAGAGCATCAGCAACCACATTATTCTTTCCTTTCATGTATTCAATATCAAAATGATAAGCTTGCAGTTTGCTTACCCATTTTTGTTGATGATCATTCAAATCCCTTTGGTTCAAGAAGAACCTGAGGCTATTATGGTCTGTCTTTACAATGAATCTCCCACATATCAAATATTGTCTAAACTTATGAAGTGCATGCATGATTGCCAACATTTCCTTATCATAGATGGAGTAACCTTTCTCTGATTGATTTAATTTTCTACTCTCAAATGCTATTGGATGTCCCCTTTGAGTTAGGACAGCCCCTATACCTTCTCCAAAAGCATCACATCCAACAACAAAAGGTAAAGAGAAATCTGGAATTGCAAGCATAGTGCATGAACTCATTACCTCCTTAAGCTTATCAAATGTTTTTTGTGCCTCTTCTATCCAAACAAAAGCTCCTTTCTTTGTCAAATCAGTCAAGGGGGCAGCAAGCTAAGAAAATCCCTTGGAAAATCTCCTATAGTAGCTACACAATTTGAAGAAACCTCTCAACTGTGTAAGATTAGTGGGTGGAGGCCAATCCAAAATTGGCTGGATTTTTTGTTGATCAACCTGTACTCCTTTAGAACTTATAATATGTCCCAAATATAGGATCTCTGTCAAACCAAACTCACATTTAGATAGCTTAGCATAGAAGGATTGCTGCTCCAAGATTCCCAAAACAGTGTCTATGTGCTTTAGATGCTCTTCCCATGTTTTACTGTATATCAAGATATCATCGAAAAATACAAAAAAAAAATTTCGAAGATGCTGACTGAATACCTTATTCATACAAGATTGGAATGTTGCAGGTGCATTAGTGAGTCTGAATGGCATAACAAGAAATTAAAAGTGCCCATAGTGACATCTGAAAGCAGTCTTTTCCACATCTTCACTCCTCATTCGGATTTGATGGTAGCCTGAACTTAAGTCAATTTTTGAGAAGTATACAACACCATGTAACTCATCAATGAGTTCATCTATGCATGGTATGGGATAACTATTTTTTATGGTCTTCTTGTTTAGAGCCCTGTAGTCTATACACATTCTCATTGTACCATCCTTTTTCTTGAAAAGTACCACAGATGATGCAAATGGACTAGAGCTAGGCCTTATGAATCCCATGTTCAGGAGTTCTTTAATATTTTTTTCAATTTCTTCCTTATAACCTCTTGGATGGTGGAATGGGGTTGTTATAACTGGTTTCGCACCCTATTGTAACTCTATAACATGCTCAAAACCTCTATCTGGTGGTAATCCTAGAGGAAAATCATTGAAAACTATACTATGCTTATCAAGAATATTTTGAATTTCAAAATGGAAATTACCTTGATTCTTTGGAGAGCTTGTTGGTTGGATTATGACTCCTACTGCCCATGTTACTTGTCCTCTTCGAAAAGTCCTCTCCATCCTCTTTGTAGAGACCGCCTTAGGTGATCCATTCGATAACCCTCTCAATATGACTTCTTTCCCATTGGAATGAAATTTAAACTCCATAGTTTGATGGTTCATGTAATAGCCTTCAATAGAGTGCAACCATTGAACACCCAATACAAGATCTGTCTCCCCAATACCAACCACATAGAATTCATCACATAACTCATAATCTCCTAAGGTCATCTTGAGTTGTTTCACCACCCGTGTGCAAGGCATAGTGAATCCATCAGCTACAGTAACATTGAATCCCTCAAAATCTTCTGCTTTAAGCCCTCTTTTCATGACAAATCCCTCATCAATAAAATTGTGAGTTGCCCCACTATCAAGATGAATGGTCAACCTTTGCCCTGCTACTACCCCTCGAATTCGGAAGGGATGGTATCTTGGAACTCCTGATAATGCTGCTAAAGTGCCATCCTTGCTGATTTCTTTTACTTTCTCTTCTTCTACCTCCTCCTTAGTATCATGAAATTCCTCATGGTCATCTGAATCAGATTCTGAAGCAACTTCAATATAGTACACTTGACCTTTCCCCAAACATCTGTGTCCTGGAACCCATGGTTCTCTACAAGTAAAACAAAGCTTTTTCCTTCGTAATTCACTCCTAGTCTCTTCATCTACCTTCTTTTTTTCCACATTTGTCACATCTTTTGGTGGTAGTGTTGAGAAAGTCTTTTTCTGAAAATTTCCCTTATGTTGCCAAAGATTTGGGAGTTTTTGATTAGTGATTGATTTCATAGGCACAGAAGTTTCAAGTTGCAAGCTTCTTTTGATAGCTTCCTGTAAGGTTAAGGGTGAGAAAGTCTTAACCAAACACTTAACAAAATCTTCTAAACCATCAAGAAAAAGATAAACGATCCTCTTTTCACTCATATCAGGTACCATAACAACCACTTTTTGAAATTCTTCTATATACTCATTAACTGATTTGGTTTGCTTCAACTTTGACAATTCTTTAAAGTACTCTTCATCATCCTTGAGGTCAAATATATCTATCACTCTTTGACTGAAATCTTCAAATGTAGTTACCTGATCGTGACCTTGAGTAGTCATTCCATGATACCACCAATCATAGGCCGCATCTTCCAAGTGTAGACTTGCAAATTGAACAACATCACTCTCTTTCATGGGGTTAAGTGTGAAGAAAGTTTGTAATTTTTGTAGCCATGCTCTAGCTGAAATTTTATTTGTTCCATCAAAAGTAGGTGCTGTAAAATTGATTATTTTATTTTTGAGCTCTCTTCCACTTGTGTCATGCTCCCTCTTGTTCTCTTTCTTGGGCATCAAAGTGTTCATTATATCCAAATATTCTCTAAAAGGAACTGAACTACGAAAGTCATCATCTAAGCCATTATAAGTAGCTCTTAATGTAATCAAGTTACCTGTAACCTCTTCCACTAGATTAATGGTTGGATTTGGTACTGGTGGCTCATCTGCAGGCAAGAAAATAGTTTTGGTTGATTTAGATGGTGTGGATCTGCCATTTCTTGGCTCCTCTGAAGTGCTCCCTTTCTCATTAATAGATGCAACTCCTTGTAATTTTTCTGTCAATATTCGCAAAGCCTCTCTAGTTTCCACCAAACCATCCACTATTTGCTTCTGAGTATTTTGGATGTCTTGGAAGAATTTCTTTGCCATCTCATCTGGATCAGCCATACTTTTTTCTTCCTTGGATTTTGTGCTTTTGCTTTCAACTTGGGGTTTGATCAAAATTTCTTTATTCTTTTCTCACTTTAAATATCTTTTTTCTCTTTCACTTAGTTGCATGCGATCATAAATTTTGACATGCAACTAATTAGAACCAACATGCAACCATAAAATATGACATGCAAGATCTGGGTAGTTGTCAAAACTAACATGCAAGATATGGGTAGTTATTAAAACTGACATGCAACTTCTACAAACCCTCAGGCTGGCAAGATCATGGCTCTAATACCACTAAAATATCCCTTTACTAATTTTGCATGGTATTTCTAGCCTCAAATTAGATCTTTAAAATCAAACAACCAATATTACAGAGATCTGCCAATTTCCCAATAAAACCCAAATCGGGTATGTCCAAATTAGTGTCAAAAAACTTCACAACTTCACAAATTATTAATAAATCTAAGAATGGACATTTTTACAGAAATTTCAGCAGCATAACAGCCTACAAAATTAAATTTCCAGATTTTTATAGCCTTTATACAACAGCTCACAAATGTAGGACAAAACTATGCTCAATTGGGCTCCCGAAATTAACACACAATGTTCGGAAACACCACAAAACACTCATAAACTATCTCAGAAGTTTAATCAAGACCCAATAAATATATTCAGCTCTATTTTAACATCTTAAAGTTTGAAATACAGCAGAAAACCAAACTGATATGAAACACTCAACTGAAAACACCAAACTCAAACCAAAAACAACCCCGAAAACCCACATATCGGCACTATTCAGCACAAAGGAAAACTCTGTATGAGCATGCACATGGAATGGCTTCAAACTCCCATCCTTATCCTTCCTAGAAACTTGCAAACTCCCATTCTTGGGTCTCCTTCTCCACAGGTTTGGTAGCCTCTGAAGAAGAACAAGAAAATTAGCAAAAATCAAGTTCTGGAATGAGCCCAAAATGCCTCCAAACCCCTTTAAAAGAGGGCATAACCCTAACTCACGTCCAAGAGGGGTTAATAAAATATAATTTAATAATAATTTTTATTTATTAGTCCACTGGTTTCCAAAGATTAGCCCCTTTTTTTGAAACTTCACCTTTTTGGAGCCTGCCTGCCTTAGGAAAGTTTATTTATTTTTAATTATTTGAATAGGGGACATGACACATTTGCACACATGTGTGCATATGCATGCGTGCACACATGTTTGCATATGCATGCGTGCGCACATGCATGCATGTGCGCGCACGCACACACACACACACACACACACACACACACACACACACACTAGTGTTTGTCTTATTTATGATTAACCAATGATCATAGAGAGATTATCTCTAGGTCAATTTGATCCAATAGAAGCTACAACTTTAACACTACATCTTAGCTAGAGAAAATTCATGTACAACATATTATGCTCTCAAGCATATAGAGATATCATCTCTCTGTGATATTCTTCTATGATATATTCTAAGGATACTAGCATATATTAATCAAAAATGTCATTATCATTCAATGCAATGTGAAATAGGATTGAACAAGGAAGATCAAACACTAGAAATTTATAAATCTCATATTCTTGTGGTATGTGTACTAGCATCAAATCTTTGATGCTTACCAAGACAATATGTTATATCCTAGTAGGATATGAGTTATCTGATTTCTAACACTTTGGAATAATAACTTAATATAATCTATTAGACAACAACTACATACTCCTTGACTCGTCTTCTTAGCCACAACATTTCAATTATTTTGAACCCATCCACACATTTAGTGCATAGGTAATATCAAGTAATTTTGAGACACTCTATTTTTTCTATTTATGCAGATGGTTACTTCCTCTTTTAAACTCTTACAATACACTCTCTATTTTTTAATGTTCGCATGTCTTAGCATATCATGGTTGTACTAGTTATCTATCTTTTATATCACTATCCACTTTCTTCTGAATCTAAGTTTTGTTCCCTCCTTTTTGAGTCCCTCATTCACCAATTCTTTTAAACTACCAATACATCATCTAAATTTGATATTCACCCTTCTGAAGTTGAGTTTTTCTCATCAACCATTATTCCATCCATGGCCAAGAATATTCTTGTAAATTATGAGATTTCATCTCAAAACATTTGGTGTTGATTAATGATTGTATTTTCGCTACAAGGTGTCAACTAGAAGCATGTCATTATGTAGTACAAAAATGCAAATTAAAATAAGACACATTTTATGTGATAGAAAAGAGCAAGCACATAAGTTCTAATCATTAAAATTTTGATTATGAAAGTAATCAATAAGATTTTTTCCATTTTAGTTTTTACAACCATCTAACAAAAAAAAATTAAGTCAAAAGACTTTATTTTAGTCAAAAGGATTTCTTTTAGTCAAGCTTTCTACAATGGTATCAAACATCAATGTAAAAAAATATTTAAAAAAAAAATAGAAGTAAAATATGGAATTAAATGGACCGCAAATGGATTGGTGAAGAATCTTAATCGAGAGGGAAGAATAGAGAATGAAAAATGGTTGCATGTTCAAATAATTTGAAGAAACAAGCTAGAGAACAAGGTCATTTTGAGCTAGACTCAATCAAGAAGGATGTTTTGATGGATCAGCCATAACCATGTGGGAAAACTATCGAATCTAATTGTACAAATTCTATCATGGTAGCTGTGACTTTCCTAAACACCATGGATAAGAAATCATGTCATAATATTGGGTCTAGAATTTATTAGATTCTAGTGGTAAAAGATGGTTCTTTATCAAGCATGCATGTCTCTTTTCTGTACATGCATGGTTATCTTCCAAACACACATGCAATGGAATCTGACTCATTTTATGTGGGGGGAAACTCAAGGCTTAAAAAGTTAATGGTCATCTCCCATGAAGCTAGGATTGACCAGTTTTGGTTATTCCTTCAAAGGCAGTAATGGAGGACATTGAGTACTAGAATAAGAATGATTTAATATATAAATTTCTTGGCACTTAGATATTGTTATCAGCTCTTGAGGCATGGATCCATCATTCATGGGAGGTGGAAGGAGATATGGAGATCATGCTGGCTCAAAGTAGTTATTTCTTTGTTGTTTTATCTTCCATGTCTGGTCACGATCATGTTTTTGAAGGGAGTCCTTATTTTTACAACCATTTGGGGTTATTTTTTAAACCTTGGAATTCAAGATTTAATTTTGCTGAGGATCTCCACTCAAATGTTCCAATGTGATTTTACGTACCATGTCTTTAGATTGAATTATGCTAAGAAAACATTCTTCATCAAATCACTTCTCTGCTTGGAAATCCACCTGTGATTGCACATCAATTTCTTGATAAAAAGGTTCTCTCTTATGCTAGAATTTGTATTGAAATTGATTTGAATTATCCAATACCAGATTCTATGGAAATTTTTCTTGGGTCTATTCCCTCAAGTTTCATCTTTAAAAGGGACAAATGGCTCTACTATTGGCAATGATGGTGGTCAATTAAAAATTATAGGAAAAGGTAAATCTTAGATGGATAACACAGTTAAGGGGCATCCACAAGAAGATAATACAGGTAAAGAAAAGACTTAAATGAATGATATTGGCTTGGATAAAGATGAATTTATTCCTATTCACCCATGACCTAAGGGGTGTGGTTAGAAAAGGCCCTTAAAAGACAAACATGCAGATTCTAGTTTTTATTGATTTAAGGTGCAGGAAAGTATAGTTTTAGAGGAGGCTAATCCTCCTCGTATCTCATTTGATCTAGTTTATGATGATGAATCTCTACGTCATGATTCCTATGAAACATCTCAAGTTGTGGTATGTCAACCCAATGAGCTGCCTATTACTCCTTATTCTAGAGCTTTGGTGACTCTTGTGGTGCCTCAAGATAATTTTTGTGTTATGGAAAACTTAGCTCAAGATGTGCTAGCATATGGTAAGGGTAAGGGGTCTCCCCTCCCTTTGGGTTTTCCTCAATGACCTTTTAAGAGGGTTTTATTTACTCCTCTAAAGATTGGGCATAAGAAAGACTAAGAGAAGTTTAGATTTATAGGAGATATATTAACAGAGTTTGGGGTTGTGAAACCCTTGGATACTAATTTCCCCCATCCTACTCAATTATGATCATCCTCTCATGGATAGTTAGGTGGTTAATAGCATCCATAGACAAAAGGTTATTCATGATTTGGTGATTGATCATTCTCAATATATTTTTTGTGTCTAGGAGACTAACCTTTTAATGGAGTATATGGACCTATTTTCCTCTAGCATTTGGCCTTGTGGGAAATGCTAGTGTGTTGGGCTATGGGGACAAGTGGTTATTTTCCTATCTTTTGGGATCCTCAAAAATAATTTCCCCTTAGTTGGGTGTCTTCTTGTGCAACTCTATCTATGGTGGCTTCTTCTGTGGATTCTGGTGAGGTGATCTTGATTACTAATGTGTATGTATTTGTTAATTTTGTTGGAAAGGTGAAACTTTAGCTGCATATTCATCATGTCAGACACTTTCATCCTTGCCATCCTTGGGTGTTAGTGGGAGATTTCAATTTAGTTTTAAGTTTGGAAGAGAAATGAGGTGTGTTGGCTTGGTTAGCGCCTTCATCTAGTCTTTTCTATTAGAGTATAGATCTCTTTCATCTTTTTAATATTAAGCCCACTAATGGTCTCTTAACTTGGAATAATAGAAGGACTAGAGTTGAATCTATCTTAGAATGTCTTGATATATTTCTACTTGCTTTCTTTTGGGTTAGTGGTACCTTCACTTTCTCTTGTGAAATTCTAGACTAGATAGGTTTTGATCATTGGCCAATTAAATTTTCTACTACTAGGGTGATTATTCCTAAAAATCCTCCTTTTAAGTTTCAACTCATGTGGCTTCGGCACTCCTCTCTTAATGATCATATTTCTAGCTAGTGAAGAGATTGTGCCCCTTAATTTGGCACTACTATGTTTTCTCTTACTAAAAAAATTCAATATGTCAAAAGAAATCTCAACAGATGGAAAGAAATATTGTTTTGGGAAGTTTCATTCCATGAAGAGGCTTTCCTAAGAGCATCTAGATGTCATTACTAGATAGATTCAGGGTCTTGGTTTCTTAGAGAATTTGGGTAAGGCCGAATTGCTTGCTTCAAGAGATATAGAAGAATGTGAACCTTGAGAGGAAATATTTTGGAAGCAAAAAGCCTGGGTAGATTGGCTTCAAGAAGGTGATAGGAACACTTCCCTCTTCGAAAAAATTGTGCAATCTCTTTGGAATCAGAACTGCATTTCTTCTTTCCTTAATTCTTTAGGTATCCAATTATCTTCCTTGCCAGCTATGTTTCAAGAGGCTACTTAGTAATTTTCTAACCTATTCTTTGAGGATTCTCCTCCTAATCATAATGAAGAGCATATTATTTTGTATTGTACTCCTGCCTTTATTTATTAAGAAATGAATGATTATCTTATGTGCCCAATCTTTTTGGTTGAGATGGAGAAAGTGGTCTTTAGTATGCCTAAAGGAAAAGCTCCTGGCCTTGGTGGCTTTCCTATTGAATTATTTCATTAATTTTGGGACATCATTAATCACAATTTTTTGAAGTTGCTAAGGAATCTTATTCTAGCAAGCATATGCTTTGTTCACTAAATTTTACATTCTTGGTTCTTATTCCAAAAAATGTTAGGGGTAATAAGTTGACTTTTTTTGACCTATCACTCTAATTAATGTGGCTTAAAATTTTCTTACTAGGTTGATTGCTAAGACACTTAAAAATTGGTTTGCTACTATTATCTCAGAAGAACAAGGATCTTTTGTTGTAGGAAGAAAAATCTTAGATGGGGTGGTTATTGCTACTAAAACTATCCACTCTATGGCTAGCTCAAGAGAGTGATCTATGTTTATTAAGTTGGGTATGGCCAAGGCCTATGATAGAGTCAAATAGAAATTTATAAGGATTATTCTTCTTGCCTTTGGATTTAGCTCAAAGTGGGTGAGTTGGACTATGAGTTGTGCTACTTCTTCCTCTTCTATGTTCTTCTTAATGACCAACCTTACCAGTTACTTGGTGCTTTTATTGGTCTCTGCCCAAGTAATCCTCTTTCCTCCCATATTTTCATTATTATAGTCAAGAGTTTGGGAAGATTCATTAAGTATCAAGTATCCCAAATCTCTATCTAGGGGTGGTGTTGGGGAAATGGTTTACCATCTACTTCTCATATTCAATTTGTTAATGACTCTACTATTGTGGGAATCACTTGAGTCAAGGAAGTTGAAGCCTTCCAACATACTTCGGATATTTATTTGGAGGTGATAGGCTAGAAAGTTAATGAACACAAATCTTCTATATATTTCTTTAACACTCATGATCCTATTTAGCGGAGGATTGCTAATATCTTAAGGTTTTAAATTGGTTCATTCCCTTTGACTTATCTTGGAATTCCTATTACTATTTCTAGGCAGTGATGACTCTTCTAGAAGAATTTGATTAACAAGCTCTAGGAGAAGGTTAATAACTAGACACATAGATGGCTCTCTACCACTACTTGTGTTACCCTTGTTCAATATGTTATCCAGACTCTTTTTATTTTTAGAAGCCTAGTTTAGGCTGCTCCTCTTTAATTTCTCAAGTTTCATGCTCTTTCACAATAATTCCTTTAGAGTGGTAATTTACCTAACTCTAAATGGAGTTTGATTAGTTGGAAGACTATTTTAAGGCCTAATAAAGAGGGTAGTCTTGGTCTTCGATTTGCTATCTTGAGTAGCAAAGCTTTGGCTACTAAGATTTACTAGTGATAGTGCTCTAGAGAAAATTATCTGTGGGATTGTATAATTACTCATAAGCATTTTAGAGGTGTTGTTAATTGATCTATTTTCATGCTCCCTCTTGAAGGTCATTTCTCTGTAGTGTGGAATACTCTGAATATTGATGTTCAATTTCATAAGAGAGGGTTTTTCTAGATATCTAAGGGAGGCTCTGAGGCTTTGTTTGAGTCCAATGCTTGGGATGGAAGACCTCATATCTTATCCATTTACCCTCATCTTTAGAGTCTATGTGATTCTTTTCTTGTTGATGGATGAGATAAAGTGCCTCACTATAAGACTCCTTGGTAGTTGGGTCTAGTTGCTAGATATAGATGGAAATGATCTTTTGATTGGCCTCTTCGGGGCTCAGAGGTGGACTCCTAGGGTTCTTCTAGGATTTTGGCCTCTAGGGAGTTTTGTTCTCTACTAGGGCATGATTTTTTTTCTTGGGGCATTCTCCTATCTAGTAAATACTTTATTTTTGTTGGGTACTAGGATATTACTAAAAAAATCCTAGGGGATGCTAAGGTTCCTTTGTGGAAACAAGTTTGTAATAACTTTTCTTGGTCCAAATGTATTTTCTTCTTGTGACTGGTGGCTCACAACTAGTGTTCTATGAAGGATAATTTTTGTAAACCTAGGTCCTAGAGCCCATATTTTTGTGTGCTATGTGGTAATGGAGAGGAGTTTATCTCTCATCCCTTCTTCCACTATTCATTTTATACATAGTTATGGCATCTTTGGTGGAGTTTCCATGCCCTAAAATCATTAAACCAAACTCAACCACAATTTTTTTTTTTTGTGTGTGTGTTCAACATAGGTGGATCATCATGAAGCTAAGTAGAAATCTGCCCTGACTATCGCCCTTCATATTGTACTTTATTTCATGCTTCCATCCTTTCTAAATATTAAACCCCTCGCACTTAATAACTTGTTCACTAACAATTATATATGTATTCTCATAAATTTTTTTATTTAATTAGTTATTTTATTTAATTTATTATCCTTTTTTTTTTTTTTATTATTATTTTTTATTTTTAAAATCACCATTCAAAATTTATGTTACATGCTCACTGATAATTTTGATGTACACTTTATACATGTAATAATGTATAATAGAGTTGTGATCAAGGATGCAACATATGTCTACATGTCATAATATATAAACATATGAACTTATTCGATAATATCTATTTTATTATAACCAATTTTTTATTATTATTTTGTTTACTAACATATGCCTTACATATTGAGCTTTTCCACTACCATATGGTTTAATTGTTAACATGTTCCTAGTTTAGCCCCTTGATATAAACATTACCCTTAACCTAAGTTCAAACCAAATTTTATTGACAAGTTCCCCCCATACACTTAGTGATCTTATCCTATACTCAAAACTTGAAATAATTAAATAATTAAAATTTGAAAAGAAAATCCTCTATCTACCCTAAATCCCTAATATTTTTCTCTAACTCTTACCAAGACCACATTTACTTTCTACACGTGATCCCCCACAAGGTCTCACATGGGTCATGAGGAAGAAATTTTTTTAATTAATCCAATTCCTTAGGACATCTTTTTCCCCATCCTTCCAATCAATAGTCACATTTCATGTAGCTCTTATTAAATATTAACATCATCTACACCTAAGGACATATTCTGTCTTGGGATTGTGATCCTACTTCCACCTTATTTCCAAGTCAACTACCTGTGCTTGGAATCACGTGACCACTACTACAATGAGGGGACGCCTAGTGCCTAAGTCCAAGATGTGACATATTTACCCTTTTTCCTATGCACCAAGTATGCAAAATAAAGTTGAAACCCTTATTACCTTATATGGAGGCATGCCCAATAGGATAAGGCTTGTGTCAGGATAGACTGTCTGATGCTTTATGATCCCATACGCCTAGGAGGATGGGATAGGCCTAAAAATATTATGGTTTTAAAAGAAACTCCCCACTCAAAACTTAGGGTGATATTGCCTAGGTGAGTGGTCAGGTCATGACCCTATGATTTGAATTTATTTTTAAAAAAAAGCAATGCTACAAATATCATATTGAGTGTATGCACTAGAACTGAGGAGATTTATGTTTTGTTATACATGTTTTTTTCGAATTTTAATATTTTACTTTATTATGTGTGCTCTATTTTCAACATAATTACTTATAAGTATTAATTTATTACTATTTTTTTTTTCTCTAATTTGTTTATTTTTAATTAGTGTGTAGATGTGACTTAGAGGTCACATGATTCAAATGAGTACCTCTTTGTCACTAAGGGTAGGTATTACTATGAAATGTTGTCTAAGGCTATTCATATATTTCTATAAGCCATTTTATTATAATTGGACAACCTAGAATCTAGAGAATACTCCTCTAGTATTTTATTGCTCTATAATTAGGGGTAGGATTTATTTCCCTTCCCCATACATTTCCCAGAGAGGAAAATGCTTGCTACAATCATATGTCTCATAAGTTTGCATTTTGTGATTTCTCTTACAAACAACTTCATTCCAACCTATTATAAAATTTAGTTGATGGCTCATCTACTTAGAGGTGTATTAAGCTTGGAAACTAAAGAAAATGATACTCATGTAACCAACAAAATAACTTTCCTTCCATTTATTTGTTACAAAAAAGGATTGTAAGTAATCAACTAAGTTCAAATTTACACAATTACAATCAATGGTATCACATGACATCTATGGAATATTGCTATCAATTAGTCATCTACAAATACCACAAGCAGAAGCTTTCATGCAATTTTCCTTCATATCATGTCAAATTGAATATGGAAGATTTCTTATTAATAATATTCTTGTATGCAACTTTCTTGTCTAGATTAGATCATCCTCTTATTTAAAATACTCAACCTTAACATAACATTCCACTAGATGATTTGCAATCCAAACTAAAGAATGGATCTAAATGCAAATTTCACAATGAATATTATCTTATTAGTAAGGTGTATACCTTAGCCAACTTTTCTTAACATTTTCTAAATGAAAACAATGATACCAATGCATTTCATAATTCATACTAATGCTTTCATAACCTTCAATGATCATTTCTTTACAAGGAGACATAGATATTCAACCATCTCAAATTCTTCACTCTACATTTTCACATGGTAACAAAGGCACAATCTATTTTCCTCACAATGAGACAACACAAGAGACCTACAAAATCATGAATATTGAGAAGCTTGAACATTGAAAAACATGAACATTGGGCCTTCTTTACATTTTTAGGATCTTCTCCACTTTGACTAGGGTGAAACCCTTAATACTTCATGGCATGCATCTTCACAAAACGTGCACATAACACACAAAATAGGAACCATGGAGGCTCACCTCCCAACCTAGGCTTCTATGAAGCCACCCACCAAGCAGGGGAAACAATATCCAAATCAAGTTTCATTCCAATCTTACAAATGCATGAACATCACATTTACCAACACTTGTAAATCCCTTTTCAAGGTATTTCACAAAGGTTCTCCATTGGAACCTTGAAAATAGGGTGAAGGTTTTCTCACAAGGAGGTTTACCATATCATATCATATCTGACATAAACAAATTTCATTCCCTTTCGGGGCTTCATAAATATCCTCCACCACACAATACTAATCACTTTAGCTTCCTTCAAACCCATACTTCATTTACTTCCTTTCTTCGCCATTTTTTCCTTATCACCCCCAAGGCAGAATATGAATGAAAATGGCATAAAATGGAACCCATACTCCAAGGTCCTCAATCATGCAAACCCAACTGTGGATAGATGGCTTTAGTATGGATTTGGCTCTCAAAATAGCATTATAACTTTACTTCATGGATTGTGTTATTTTGCAAAGGGGAAGGATCCAATTTATAGGCAAGAGGCTTGAGGGTTTGAGGGCTAAGATGCAAGGATGGGAAAAAGCTTATGGAGGGCTCAGATTGCATGAGAGGAGAGCACATGGATTGTGCTTTCTTATAGCCAATCAAGGAGTGACACATGTCACATGGTGAGAGGATGGAGGAAAGGGCAAGGATGAGTCAACAAAGGAGGCTCAAGAGATAAAATCTTCATAAAGACCCTCATAATGACTTGTAAGAGCAATAAAAGGGCTTGTAAGAGTCATTTATGACCTAGTGGACTTCATAAAGTTTTATGATTGAGATATTTTGAGGGTGATGAGAGCAAATTCGACTTGGACTTGATTAGGAAGGTTTTAAGCTTGCTTAGGCTTGTGCAAATGATTAGAGGATGGATTAGGATGGTTTAGGATTAGCTTAGGGATAGGCAAGTGGATGGCATTTAATGAGGGTGGGTGAAGGAGGAGATATTTGTTAACTTTGGCTTGGGTTAGTAAGTTTTAACCCATGTTTAGGGAATGTGACAAGGTTAGGAGGGGATTAGGATTAGGTTTAAAGACATGTTCTAGAAGAGTCTAGATTTTGGATGAGGATAAAGACTTTCTAGAATAGTCTAGAATTTCCTAGGATGAGGATGAAGACTTTCTAGAAGAGTCTAGAACTTCTTAGGGTGAGGATAAATTAGATTTTTAGGAAATAAATAAAGTTTTATTTATTTCAAGGGTTTGGGTTGAGGAGATATTTATTAAAAATTTTTTAATAAACATGAGGATTAATATTTAATCTTAATTAAATATTTTGAGTTGGGACTAGGGGTAGGAAATGATGGGATTAGCCTTTAATTAAAATTAAAGAAGGATTAGAAGATTTTGGAAGAGGTTATTGGTCTTAAGGAAATTGGCCAACTTTTGGGAAAAAAATAAATAAATTATTTATTTTGGGTTTTTTGGTCAATTTATTAATTAAATAATTAATAAATAAGAAAATAATGTTTAAATAAGATTTAAAAATTTTGGGAGGGATTCCTTAATTAAATGTTTTTAATTAAGATAAAGGGATTTAATGACATAAAAATTAATTAATTAATTAAATAATTAATTAATTAATAAATGATGATGTCATCATGACTTTTTCAGAAAATAAAAATACTTTATTTTCTTAAGGTTTTTAGGTGTCTACACCAACTACTGCTGTTGACCCTGGACTTCTCTCCCCTTCCCACAAGGGTGAGTGAAGCCCTCACACCCATGATCACATTCACATCCCAATCGAAAAAAGAAATCTTCAAGAAACCATACATTCTCACAATGCCACAACACAATATCAATATCCATAATGCAACAAGAACACAACACTTTCAGACCATGCCAAAATCCATATCACAAAATTTACAATGCAATGCATACTCCATTACTAAATCTTCACACTTCTAGATTTTCTTAACCATGCTAAAAGAAAGAAATGAAAAGAAGCAAGTTTGAGACACCAACCTTTTTCCAAGCTAGGGTAGGAATATTTGTAATAGAGCTCCCTCCAAACCTAACTGTCTCTAAAATTAGAGAGTGGGTGAACATCTCAGTAGTTTGTCCAAGACTCTCAAATAGGGCATTCCCACTATCTATTTTAGCAAAGACACTAAATCACTTCCTCTTACAAACTTGTCTCCCTCTAATTTTCTATATTTGACTAAGTGGGAACAAGGAAGAGACACATGTGACAACTCAAATTTTCGAATTGGTGGAATGACGCATGGGTAAAGGAGCTCCCTAGGTTGTCTAGGCACTCACATGATCAAAATTAGGTTCCAAACTTGATATACCATCATATGGCTAACTTATTTTAATATAAAGGACACCTTGGGACCACCTAATGACCCCTCAAAATCGTAGTCAAGTCCAAATTCGAATTTCTTATGATAGAGACTCATCCTTCCCTTGTAAAGTGGGTTTAATTACTTATTAATAGGATATTTAGTTTTAGGGTAAATTGTCACTATGTTCCAACCCAAAATGACATGTCAATCACACATAAAATTCACAAGTGTCAAGTGACACATAAAAAATGCATTCACCTTACCATGACGTACTCTTAATGCATCTAAATTATGATTAAACATTTCCTCATGCAAACAAATTTTCATTACAAATAAAACATTTTCACAACGAGACTTTTGAATCTTCCAAAGGTTCACCTTGGTTAAACTGTGTTCACATTGGTTTGGAACTTGTTTCCCCCCAAAATATACATGGTTCCACTTCCTGCACATTAAACTCAAGCATCAGTAGTCTAATGAAATATTATAGAAGTGCATACAAATAAGTACACAATGATTCAATATCTCATAATTCGCATTATCATATACAAATAATTTTCATCTAATAATTTTCACAATATATTCAAAACATTGTAATATCACATACGAGTATGAACATTTACCTTTCTTAACATAATGAAATTATCATTGTAAACTCTATCACCATACTAAAGTCATATCTAGTAAATAATTAAAACATATAAAATGGATCTCAGTGTAAATATGTCCTAAGTGAAAATCACTAATATGTAGACTTGTTAACAAGTATCCTTTCAATCGAGTTAAACATAGTGATATTCCTAGCAATGTTCCTTTATCACATTATGAGGGGTTTGTGTGTGAGTTTTCTAGGGTTAATTACTCAGACTATTAGAATGTTCCATAATTATGTCATACCAATTTTTGAATGTAACCATATGTCTTTTTGTCATTATAACCTACATTCATTTTGTTCTTACTAAAGTGAATGTTAATTTATCTTTCCTAATTACTTGGTGGGTCATACCTAGAATCTCGTGACAATGTTCTTAGCTAGCACATATTGAGTCTTGTTTTCATGTGGTCTTATCTATTCAACCTAATGTTATTAAATGGGTATTATAATTATAATAACCAAAATCTTCTTTAGCCTCTAATAGGATCTCATAATCGTTATTAGTAACAAAATGTCATACTTAACCTAATTGACTCCTAATCACATTCATTTCACCAAATCTATAATAGGGTATTAGTGTGGGCCTTACAAGATTATTTTAGGTTTCTCTTGTGGGCATGCTTCCTCCTTGCCCAATTTTTTGGATCGCTTGGGGAGTGCCCCCTCCAAGGTTCAACCTCTTCAGGTTGCATGAATTGATGTCCCCTCTTTTATTCTTTGGTATACCTAGTTGGAGAAAAGCTAAAAAATATTTTACGATGTATAGATTGGTGTCATGCATCTTTTGTGGAAGATATCCAACTCTCTTCAGGAAACTATTTAGGAAAAGCATGAGTTAGATAAAGGTATGGATCCTAGTGATCTTTCTATATGCAAACACCTTAAATTTTATTTTCAGGATAGGTTCTTAGGAGATGCAATTTTGGATCTACTTAGGATTTGTGACAAGGGCTTAACTACCTCTTGCATACTATAAGTTGAGTGGTTGTATTCACCATTGGTAGATTGGTCTTTTGGTGCAATGGCAACCCCACTCTAACAAGGGGTATCATAGCTTGATCACAAGTTTGAATCCTTAGAACCTTAGGTAACACTAAGAGGGAGATTGTTAGAAATTTGTCCAGTGCTCCCCTTTGGATTCATGACAAGGGCCTAACCACCTCTTGTGTACTATAAGTTGAGTGATTGTATCGAACATTGACAAATTAGTCTTTTGATGCAATGACAACACCACCTTAACTTGCAACCCATTGGTATCAAAAAGTTCCCAACTATGATAGACATCAAGGGAAGAGACAAGTGAATCATGTGGGTTATTAGTCACCTCCTCCACTCAGTGTTCTCAAAGTCAACATTAATGGTTCTTCTCAAGGAGATCCAAGTCCTATTGGAATTGGGGGTGTGGCCCGATGCAGCTCTAGAGAAGTTCAATTTCTTTTTGTATTACATAAGGGTTGGCATACTAATAATCTCATGGAGGCTCTAACCATTTTACATGCTATGGAGCAATGTTGTTTGTGAAGGGAAATGAGAGCACCCTAGAAATTCATCTGAGATCAATATGCACATCTTGTATATAATAGTTCATTGTACAAATTCTTATCAGCAAATACAAGTGCATACTACTATACCATAAAAGAAAAAACAAACATAGTTGATTTTCCATAATTAAAACCTTAAAGGAAAGTGATTGGATTTTATTGATCTAAATAAATCTCAGCAGCATTACGACATATAGATTATTATTCAATAATCATGAAACTAGAAGAATGAGACAAAATAGAGAACACAGATATATGTGAGGAAAACTTTTTCAAATAAAAACCCCACCCTCCAAACCATCAAGCTAATGTATTATTCAACAGCATGTTACAATACATTTTCAACCTTCAAATGGAGATTTGCATCTTGCTCCATTCTAGAGAAAATCCGGTAGCATAACCCTTTGCAAATAACTTCTCATCTTTCTCTCCATTATCTACAACAATGCTTTGTACTCATAGAGTTTTCATACAAGAGGAAACAATTTCTAAAGCATCTACATTCAATGCATCTACAAATTATTTTAGAAACTTCCTTATGCACAACCCTTGCATAAAACAAAACATAATAGAATAAATCACCAAAAAATATAAGCTTTTTATTTTTCTACTCCAAGTCTTTTCTTGTGGAAGAATACAACTTCATTTAGCAGTTTTTCAGGAAAGCACAAATAAAGCAATAAACTGTGGTAAGGCTGAGTCACCTTATCCCAATAGTTTGAGGGGATGGTGCAAAGTTATATGTGAATCTAACTCTCAAGTAGGGTGAATTGACTTACTTCACAGTTGCTTGAGGATATTAGTTGGCAATTGACTTCAATTGTTAATCAAACTCTTCCTTTTTGTACTTCTCTAGTATCTATTAGTTTTAATTGCATTCCTCGAGAATGGAACAAAGTTGTTGATTGTTTGGCCAAATGGACATTTGATCATGGGGAATGGAATATTGTGGATAGTGGGCAGCTTCTCTTATACCCATCTCTTGAATTAGATGACCTTGTTGCTTAGGATAGAGCTCATTGTTTAGCTCTCCTTTTTGTTTCTCATTTTGTTTTAATAAATTTTTACCCCTCATTTAGTCCAAAAGAACAGCCACAGACATGATGGAGAGTTAATAATAGATCTGTTACCATCAGTTGCATGTTTAGTTTTATTTATTCACCATACAACTCGGCTATAAATCAAGAACCAATTTGTGATTATAGTATGAACAAACCGCTTATCTGGTGTCTGAGAATATTGGAGGAAATGCTATAGGTTTGTGGTGTCTGAGAATAGCTTGCAAGCAGGCGAAGCGAATGATTTCCTCAACTGCGTAGAGGACATCTGCAACTGATTCACTTTATCAAGGTATTGATTTCTATTGTACAGTACGTAGGGAAAAATTTAAAGAATTGAACATGGAGGAATTTGAAGACGAGGTGATTGAATGACCCGAGAGAAACCAGCTTTGCGAATGTGGATGAATCTGAAGACAAATCGAAGGAACTGGAGAGCCTCTATAATCCAATTATTGCTAAAATGTACCAGGGCAAAGGAAGCAGGCCTATGCTAGACAATTTTCTTGGATTGAAGAAGTCAATTATTTTTTTGGCTCTGTTTTTTGGTCTGTTCTTATTTATAATGGCTTTTTTGTTATGGATGAAGTTCTTTCCCAACTGAGCTGAAAACACGTATAAATCTTTGTTTATCTCAAGTAAAATTTTGTATAATTTTGTATCGTCTGCGCACGAAAAGTTTTTCCTATAAATATAATCATAAGCTGTATATGTTTTTCTGTATACTTATAGATGTATCTAAAATGGATTAGAATTTCTAACGTTCCTGGATATTTTTAAGAGCTTATGGTCTGTTCTTTTGACTTTAAAAATTACATAACTTTATTATCTCAAATCAAACCAAGTTCAATTCATTTAAATTTTAAAACGATTTATTTTAAGTAAACAGAAACTCAATTTAAGGCATTATTAAAAAGACAATCTAACATAATTAGATTGAAAAGCATTTCATTTTAATATAGGTGATAGATTGTAATGACCCTGCTCAAATCTGATTTTAAAATGCTGATAAAGGCTCAAGGAATTTCATTAAACACTTGCATACAAGGGTCATATGATTGATATAAAATTTTAGTTCGCTTTAATGACTCTAAATTGTGTATTCGAGCTTCTGGGTAAGATTGTGTAAGATTTTTTAGAATCAACATTCTGGATCATACTCTATGATCCATCATCAGGATGTTAAAGAGAGAGCTAAGAAAGTAGAATATGATTTTTCTACTTTCTTAGCTCTCTCTTTAACATCCTGATGATGGATCATAGAGTATGATCCAAAACATTGATGCTAAAAATTCTTACACAATCTTATCCAGAAGCTCGAATACAGAATATCACAGATTGTGAGAATCTATTTCAATTAAGAGTCTAAATTGATTAAATAATGACCTAACATGAATGTGCAACTTATTCTAAAAATATTGAATGTCTATATGAATTCTAATCATAAAAATGTTCACCTACAGCTAATTGGTATTTTGTCAACAGTTGGTATGCAACATACTAAGCTGACTACAAGTGATATAGAATTGCTCAATGACAACCAAAAAATACTAGCAAATCAATATCTTTTATTACAACACAGTGATCCAATACAATGCTCATCCATAAGAAAAGACTCTTGGCATTTACAAGAATTACATATATATGCTATGCTAGTATGAAAATTCACTCGTATAGTTGTAACTAAAAGTTATGCTTATAAAATGAAATGATAGACTATATACAATGAAACCTGGTTGGATTGAAGTGCCCTTGTGAATAGATGAAGAAGCAACCCTTTTATTCAGATAAGTACAATAATACATCAGCTATTGTACTCAAATATTTTTCTCAATGTAGCATAAGTAAAACACTGAAGCATCTTCCTTCCAACTGCAATAATTCAAGTGGTCTTTCACACCCTCAAAATTGCATATCAATTGAGAGTTTTCATTCTCAATGGTCAATTGTGACTACTGCAGAAACCTAAGGCTCCACAATGCACAAATATCAATATCAAAAATAAATCTAGATGGATAGACAATGAACCCTCAATGCCTATTTATTCTTTTCCCTCAACAAGTCGGTCTCCTTCTTGAACAATTTCAAGTTACCTTCAAGAAGGAATATTATTATTTTATTATTTATTTATTCTTTCTGCTTCTTCCTACAACTTCTAGAATATTATTTTATTAAGTGACTTTATAAAATATTTTATAATTCAAGTCACTTTATTAAATTAATTAAATTACATTACCTCCAAAATGGGAACATTATAGTCCGTCCCTCCTGAAATTGTTTGGCCTCAAGCAATCTCAATGCTGCAAAATCACTTCTCCCTCCCAAGTAGCATCTTCAATAAGAAAATCTTTCCACTTAACCAGATACTCTCTAATTACTCTACTATGAAGCTACTTCTCTCTACTATCTAGAATGGATTCAGGCACTGAGATCAATTTTCCCTCATCAGCCAAAGGAGGTAATACTGCAGAAGGCACCACATTCTGACCCAATGCCTTTTTAAGGCATGAAACATGAAACACATTATGCACTCTACTTTCTGTGGAAAGCTCCAACTCATAAGCTACCTCACCAACTCATTTGATGATTTTGAATGGTCCATAATAGCGTGGCTTGAGTTTCTCCAGACCACTCTTCTTGAGAGTGGACTGCCTATATGGCTACAACATGAGATAAACCATATCATCTACCTCAAAACTATGCTCAGTCCTCTTCTAGTTTGCATACTACTTCTATTGGTTCTGAGCTCTAGCAATTTTTTTCTTAAGAGTAGTAACTATATCCTTACTCTCCTGTAATAGGTCACTTACACGGGGTACCCAACTGTCACCCAACAACAAATCTAAGAAACTGGGTGCCTTATAACCATAAAGTGCCATGAAGTGTGACTTTTGTATAGTCATATGGTATGTAGTATTGTAGTAATACTCATAGAGATATATCCATCTGACCTAAGCTTGTTGCTAAGCTGCCACATAATTTCTCAAATACCCTTCCACCCATTTGTTGACAATCTCCATTTGCCCATCAATCTGTGGGTGATAACTGGTGCTAGGTGTAAGCTTAGTGCCACATGACTGGAATACTTCTTGCTAGAAGTGACTCATTAAGTGGCTGTCCCTATCACTCACAATGTTCTGAGGCAATACATGTAATCTAGAAACCTCCTTGAAGAAAACCTCTACCATCTGAGCTGTTGAGTATGTAGTAGTGATAGGGTAGAAGTGAGCATATTTTTTCAGCCTATCCACTGCCACATAGATACAATTGCACCCTTGGGCCTTGGGCAAGCTCATGATAAAATCCATAGAGATGCACTCTCACTTCCTATCAGGAATAGGAAGTGATTGTAGGAGCCCTACTGGATAAGTGTACTCTTGTTTGTTTTGCTGAAAAACATGACACTCATGAACATATTTCAAAACATCAGCCTTAAGTACCTTCCAAGTGAACTGCTCTTGTACTAACCTGTAAGTCTTGAAATACTGAAGATGGTGTGCTATAGGTGAATCATGGAGTGCTCTCAAAATCAACTACTTCACTTTCGATCCTAGGAATAAGTAAATCATGTTCTTGTAAATGATCAAATCATCTACCAATGTGTACCTAGTGTCGATCTCTATTCCTTCCACTATATCGGAGGTCCATGTGTTTCTGGCATATTCTGCTACAATTAAGTGTCACCAATCCTCTAATATCTACATCATAGAAGTGAGGTGTGGCCTACAAGATAAAGCATTTGCATCAACATTCTGTGTCCCCTTAACATATGCGATATCAAAATCATAGGCCTGTAACTTACTCACTCACTTATGCTGACAATCGTTCAACTCTCACTGTCCCAAAAAGTGCCTCAAATTGTTATTATCAGTTTTAATATAAAATTTGCTAACCAGAAGGCACTGCCTGAATTTGGCCAAGGCATACATGATGGCCAACATCTCCTTATCATATATGCTGAATGATCTCTCGAGCTCTCTGAGTTTCCTACTATCGTAAGCTATAGGATGCTTTTCCTACATGAGTACAACACCAACTCCCTCTCTAGAAGCATCACATTGAAGCTCAAATGGCTTCATGAAATTATGCAATGCTAATACTGGGCATGTAGTCATTATTTTCTTGAACCGCATAAAACAGTCTTGTGGCTCTCGAGTCCACACAAATGCCCCTTTCTTTAGCAAATCTATCATAGGTGTTGGGTGTCATGAGTAGCCACTGACAAACCTACAATAAAATCCACATAGACCAAGGAACCCCCTTAACTAGTAAGGTTCTTTGGTGGTGGCCAATCAATGATAGTGCAATCTTTTAAGGATCCATCTGCACTCCTTTTGCACTAATGATGTGTCCAAGATACAATAGCTCTGTCATCCCCAAATCACATTTGGAATCCTTGGCATACAAGGACTCCCTTTGTAAAATGCTCAATACTATCTCCAAGTGATCTAAATGTTCCTGCCATGTCCTGCTATAGATCAAAATATCATCAAAAATCACCAGCACAAGTTTCCTCAACTGATGGTGGAAGACCTAGTTCATAGTGGACTGAAGAGTGGCAGCTGCATTAGCCAAACCAAAAGGCATGACTACAAACTCGAAGTGCCAATAATGACATCTAAAAGTAGTTTTCTTAATATTGTACTCTCAAACTCTAATATGGTGATATCCTGATCTCAAATCAATTTTTGTGAAATAACAAGCCCCATGTAATTCATCTATCAACTCATCAATGCATGGGATGGGATACTTGTTCTTTATAGTTCTCTTATTCAACACCCTATAATCAATACACATCTTTAGAGTATCATCCTTCTTTTCTACCAAAACAAGAAAAGAAGCAAAAGATGAATTACTTGGTCAGATGTGTCCCATTTTTAGAAACTCCTTGATGGTCCTCTGAATCTCATCCTTGAGTCATTTTGGGTGATGGTATGGTGTGATAATGACAAGCTTAGTGCCTTCCTCTAGCTTGATAATGTGCTCAATGCCTCTATCTGTTGGCCTGCCTGGTGGAATCTCATTGAATAAATTCTCATACTTGATTCTCAATTTTTGAATATCTGGATGATATTTAATCTTATGTTGCTCCTCCTGGGTAGGCATCAAGGCCCATATTTCCACCCACTCTATATTATTATTCCTAGCTAATCTCCCCAACAACCTAAATGAGATAGTCCTGACATCACCATTATGGATAGCCTTCAGCACATGAGTCCTACCATCCACCTCGAATCATATCTCCATATCCTCTAGTCTTAGGGTAACCTCCTTCAAAGAATGTAGCCATTGTATCCCAAGTACTATGTTGATGTCACCCATGTTGACCACATGATAGTTTTCCTTGAACTCATAGTTGTTTAGGTGAAAAGGTAGATCTTGCACCATCCTGTCACAATGAAGAGTATATCCATTAGCTACCTTGATTCTCAATCCCTTGAACTCCTTAGTAATGAGTCCATGCCTCTCCACAAATTGTGCATCAATAAAATTATGCATGGCACCTTTATCCAACAAAGTAATAACCTTCTATCTCACCAAGACTCCCCGAAGTTTGAAAGACCCCTCTCTTTGAATACTAGATATACGTGCCTACTATAAATGTAGCTTTGGAGCCTCTTTTTTCTTAGAAATATCTACCTCCTATTCACCCTCTACCTCATTAGGATCCTCATCATGGTGCTCTGAGCTATCTAAATCCAAACCCTCATAATATGCCCACATCACCTGGTTAGCCTTCCCCTTAGGCCTGATAGGATAGTTATGACCGAACTCATAGGGGCCTTTACAAAAGAAGCATAGCTTCTTTCTATGTAGGTCGTTAAGCATTTCCTTATCCAAAGGTGCAGCTCACTTTCCTTTTGAGTCACTAACCTTCTCTTTACCCTTGATAAATTCCCATTTGTTATCTCTAAATGATGAAGAACCCTTCGAACTAAACTAGTTTGTTGGAGCTACAAATTCCATATTGTGGACTTTCTTCATGGCTTCCTATAATGTAGGAGGATCAAAGACCTTTACACACGCCTTGAGTGGTTTAGTTAATCCCTCTGTGAATAAAATGACTAGCCTTTATTATGAAATATAAGGCACCATCATTGCAACCTTCTGGAAGTCATTGATAAATTGTTCTAAGCCTCCTGACTGTCTCAACTAGGCTAAGTCCTAGAAATAAACTTCAATATTTTTTTATCAAACCTTGCTTTCAATCTATGCACAAACTCCTGATAAGTAGTTACCTGGTTGTGTTGTAATGTTATCATGCCATGTGTCCACCAATAATGTGCTACCCCATCTAAGTGTAAAGTGATATACTTGAGTGCTTCAAATTTTGTCATAGTCTTCAGAGATAGGAAAGTGTCCATCTTATCAATCCAAGCACGAGTAGTCATTTTTCCACTGCTATCAAATGTGGGTAATACCAACTTGTTGGTGACCTATTGCAACTCACTATGTTTATCTGCCTACTTCTGCATGGTAGCTCTATAGTTTAGGTACCTATCAAATGTCCATTCATCTTGTACATATGCTAGTAATGAATCCCACTCATTCCTTTCTTATCAGAGTTCATCTACAATATCTGTTACCATAGCATTAGGTGTGCATGCTAGAGTTTCTTCCCTAAATGTAGGACATGTGGGTCTATTAGCTATTCCAGACCGTGTCCTATGTTGTGATCCTTCTATGCTCATGTCATCCTAGTCATTAGTATGATCATTTATCTTATTTTTCCCAATCAAATGTTGCATCATAACCATCATTCCTTGTGTACTTGCCTCTATTGATTGTAGAAGCCTATCTTGATGTTGTAAAGTCTCATCATCTCACATAATTCTAGGTGGGCTTTGAGAATGTCTCTCAACAATGTTCTCAGTTATGTTTGTTCCCTATGTAAATAGAGCCCTTTTGTTTTTTACTTTTGTAAACTAAATTAAATGGTGGCTGCATAAACCCTATTAGGCTAGTAGGAAACTGCTCTAATACCACTGTAATGACCTTGCTCACATCTAATCTTATAATGCCAATAAAGGCTCAAGGAATTTCATTAAACACTTGCATGCATGGGTCATATGAGTGATATAAAATTTTAGTTTTCTTTAATGAATCTAAATTGATTAAATAATTACCTAACATGAATGTCTAGCTTATTCTAAAAATATTGAATGCCTATATGAATTCTAATCATAAAAATGATCACCTATAGCCAATTAGTATTTTGTTAATAGTTGGTATGCAACATACTAAGCTGACTACAACTGATATAGAATTGCTCAATGAAAACTACAAATGACTAGCAAATCAGTGTCTCTTATTACAACATAGTGATTCAATATAATGCTCATCCATAAGACAAGACTCTTGGCATTTACAAGAATTAAAAATATATGTTATGTTGGTACAAAAATGCCCTCCTATAGCTATAACTAAAAGTTATGCTTATAAAATGAAATGATGGACTATATGCAATGAAACTTAGTTGGATTGAAGTGCCCTTGTGAATAGATGAAGAAGCAACCCTTTATTCGGATAAGTACAATAATACATCAACTATTGTACTCAAATATTTTCCTTAATGTAGCACAAGTAGAAGATTGAAGTATCTTCCTCCCAGCTATAATAATTCAAGTGATCTTTCACACCTTCAAAATTGCATACCAATTGAGATTTTTCATTCTCAATGGCCAATTGT